>SNQJ01S0072443.1:0-28962 GCA_010110895.2 Picea sitchensis
GTTGATTGATTGTTTGTCGTTGTTACTTTCCTACTTAAAAAAAAGAAATTGCAATTATTATGCGTTGCATGTTGTCGTAACGATGAGGGTCTTTATAACTAGAGAGTGGTTAGGCATGTATCATATATATATATATATCATGGTTTAGGCTTGTCATGGTGAATTAAATCTATGTATATTAATTTTGGAATATAATATATAATGGTCTAAGGTGGTTGCATAGACCACAAGAGTGGCTATGATTCCATTAGAGGGTAAGAATAGAGGGGGCCTATGGGAAAGGAAATCTCTCGTTTCCTTATTCCATATTTAGAACTCATCTCATTTTCCACCATGTTCCTTAAATAATCCATCTACCTCCATTGACTTATTTAAACAAATCATTTGATGCATGTAAGAGGTTGGTGGGAAATTCTTCTCATGTAGTTATGGAAGCATGGATTAAGTGAAATCATTATGGGAATAGTAAGTCCTATGTTCATTTAGTTAGAATACATGTCAACAATCATTTAACCAATCCTTTCATCCCCATTGCACGCTCATATTAAGATAAAATTATAGACTTTTGATGAAGGAGTGATTTTTGTAGGCGAGCATAAATGATAGGTTAGTTTGGAAACCTTCACCCACTATGCATTTGTTTCCCTTTGGCTACTTGAGACCCAAGTATTGATCTTGTAGGAAATTCTCATAAATAACATACATTCAAATGGGCTCTTTCTATCCACACTTAAGGGCATTAAATGGAGGAATGTCTATGAGGGATTGTTGAACAGATAAGGAGAATATATTCTTTGTGTTGTGGGGTTAGTGGAAAAGAGTTCCTAGGTTGTTAAAGGCTAGGTGAGTTTCCTATAATTCTCTATAGTGAGTAGAATGACTAAGCATGAGAGAAAACGGTTTGTGTTGAGAAAGAGAGAAGCTTGTAGCATGTTCCCTTTTCCCTAGTGGCCTCATAGCCCTATTTGGGGGTGGTAATTGCATCGGGTACATATGAGTGGGTGGAAAGCCACTATTACATGAAAATTTTATCTTTATTTTATTTTTTGAAAAATAATGTATCTTAGATTGTATGTGTGATTATGATTATTATTTCCACAACATTTTAATTTTCTCACCCACATGTGCATTTTATTAAATATTTATCCTCCCTAGGAAGATAATTTATTTGTTAATTTGGGTATATGGAACTGAGGGTTATAATTTGGAAGCCCATATTTGTAGCTACATGTTCTATGGTTGGCACTAATAGGTAGGGATGTTCCAAGTGAGGATTGGTTCAAATCCACCAACATGCATGACCATATAGAGGGTGCAAAGGAAACAAGTTGAGAGGTATTCAACCATTTGTTTGGAGACAAAGGTGTTTCCTTTTAGATATGGTGTGGATATGTGAAATTTCCATATGCAGATATGCATTATTTATCGACCAAATGCTTATATGAATATTCAAATGGACCATTCTTCTTGAAAAGGATTGGCTCAAATCCATCAACACACATGACCATATATAGGGAACAGAGGAACCAAACCGATAGGTATAGGTACCAACAATAGAAATCCTAACCGAGGTAACAACTCTTTTTTTATAAAAATGATATATCCACATAGGTCAAATAGCATAAGGAAACTGGTCACAAATAGATAAAAAATCAATGCACCATATCCACACCATACCTAAAAGACCCCAACCTACACAACCAATTGAATAAGCAATAATTATGAACTAGATCTTTGGCAAGATGAATGAAACTCTAAATATCACACTAGAGTGTGGTCATATGCTATTACTAAAATTCAAAATATGAAAGGATATGTCAAAGCCACATAACTTATTGACCTACACTATTTGCACAATTAGATTAGGAGAGAGAAACTACTTGGTTTGCAAGAATTGGAGGCCAATAAAATAATTGAAGTGTCCTGAGTATATCATTTCCAATTTTTTCTTAAGGGTGGATTTCACATGGATTAAAAGTTTGAGGTCACTATCAATAAGTATAAGGTCATCAATATAAATAATAGGTATTAAAATATCTTTACCTACTTTCTTGGTATAAACATTAGAGTCATAATGACATCTAGAACTGCTTGTGTCAAGAACAAAGTTATCAAATTTAGCATACCAAGCCTAAGGAGCTTGCTTAAGGAGATATAGAGATTTTTTAAGGTAGGAAACAAGGCTAAAGTCATTCTCAATATAGATAAGAGGTTGTTCCATGTAAAATCCTTCTTGGAAATCCCCATGCAAGAATGCATATTTAACATCCATTTTATGGACGTCCCATTTATATGAAGTGCAAAGGGATAGAACACGGTGGATGGAATTCATTTTGGCTACAAAGGAAAAGGTTTTAGTATATTCAATCCCTTCTACTTGAGAAAATTATGTGATCACTAATTGATCCTTATGTGTTTCAACACTTCCATCTGATGCATACTTAGTTCTATACACCCCATTTACATGCAACATGTTTTCTTCCTTTCAAAAGTGGTGCATGATCCAAAGTATTGTTTTCCATTAAAGAACGATATTCTTAATTCATTGTTGCATCCCAATTTCAATGCCCAGAATATTATGAAAATGGTTATGGATCATGAATGTCTAAATCTTTAGTAAAAAAAGAGCACTCTCATGGGAACCATGAACATATACTACATTGAGCTGAAGCACCACTATCAAGATCAATAACCACTTAGAATGTTATATAGAACCATCTAGGAAGTTGTGGTGCTAGTCCAAGTTCATATTAAATAGAACCAATTGTAGGGAGGTGAGTAGATGTAGGTGTATTTTCATTCTCATTTTCATCATCTAAAAAATAAACTAGAGTAGGAACACTCTCAAAAAAGTTGGGAATAGAATATGGTGCAATCAATAAGGATGGATTATCGACCATAGATGTCGCAAATGTCAAATTAGGTTCATAGGCCACGAGTCCTTCATCAAATTTGACATCTCTCCTCATAAAAATTTCTTTGGAATGAGGTTGAAGAAGTATATAACATTTTACATATTCAGAATATCCAACAAAAATGCACTTCTCACTTTTGGGCTATAATTCTTTCATTTTCTCATTAGAAATGTGAGTCCATCCTTCACTACCAAACACATGAATGTGGATTACATTTGTTTTAATTTTACTCCATGCTTATTCTAGTGTTATATATTTTAAACAATGTGTGGGAGAGTGATTATCTATCTAATTAGCACAATTAATGGCTTCTCGAGAAAAAATGAGGACTTAATCCATTGGATTGGATCATACAATTTTCCATTTCTTTTAATTTGTGGTGCTTTCTCTATGAAACAACGTTTTGTTGTGGTGTATATGGAATTTTATGTTGCATATGAATTATCTATCAAGTGCACTAAGTTGTAAATTTGTTGTCAAATTATTATCCTCCATTATCTATTCTTAACTTCTGAAGTTGACGTCTAAATTGTTTTTCTACAAGGGTTTTGCAGAACAAAAAAATGTCAAAAAATTTAGTCTTAAGGTTTAAGAAATAAATCCAGGAGCATCTAGAGAAGTTATCAATTGAAATTAGGAAGTACTTGAACCCGAAGAAAGGAAAAAAAGGAAGTGAACCACACAAATTACTGTGAACAAGCTACAAAGGAGCTAAGGTATCCCAAGAGACATGGTTGTCAAATTTTTCCTAGTGATGTTTTCCAAGAATACAACTAGAAAAAACATCGTCTCTATAAGAAATGAGGGGAAGGCCAATCATCATATTTTGATTACATAGTTGTTGCAATGAGTGGTAGTTTATATGACCAAATCACTGCTGCCAAATTTTCCTCAAGTCATTTCTCTAAGTAATAAAAATCAATGAAAGAGATGAGAACCCAAATTTGTCAAATATGTACAACCTAGTGATATCTCTCGTGAATCTTGGAGAAATATAGAGCAAATACAAAATAATTTTATAACCTATAATCTCAAAATTAAAGGAAATACACCCTATCCGATCCTCCTCGTAGAAACTAGTCTCTCCCCTATTGAGAGCATGGCTATGACTAGATACCTAATGTATAAGAACAAGTTAAACAACATGGAAGACAAGAGGCTACCTAAAATTGATTCCAAATCAAGTCATAACCACCATCGACTCAAGTGAGGATGGCATNTTATATATAATATGTTATATATTATATATAATCAAGAAACATAATATATATTTAAAATATAAAATATATATTATGGGCTTGAAAACGATTGTAAATGAGTTGAATTTTGGAGTTGGGATAAGAAGAAACTCTTCTTTGAGACTCTTGTTACACTTGTTATTTTTTATGGATGTGAAGTCTGGGGCTCTAATATCTCTCGTGAATCCTGGAGAAAGATAGAGCAAATACAAAAGAATTTAATAACCTGTAATCTCAAAATTAAAGGAAATACGCCCTACCCCATCCTCGTAGAAACAAGCCTCTCCCCCATTGAGAGCATGGCTATGACTAGATACCTAATGGATAAGAACAAGTTAAACAACATGGAAGACAAGAGGCTACCTAAAATTGTTTCCAAATCAAGTCATAACCACCATCGACTCAAGCGAGGATGGCATAAAGACTCCCGGTCTTGGCTAAACTATTGGGGAATAATGGAAGAAACCATTTTGCAGAATAAATATACTATTAAAAAAAACATCAAATCAAAATTTAAGGAAAAAATGTGGTGTGATAAAGAGTTGGAGAAAAAAAGAAAATTAAGGTATTATAAAGATGTTATAAACCCTAATCTAGAAGATCAAAATTATCTATCTCTTTTTCCAAGTGTAAAGAAAAAAATAAACATTGCTAAGATAAGAACAAATTCTCACGAGCTCCATAGTGAAACTGGGCATTGGTCAATTCCTAAAACACCATGGAATGAAAGAGTGTGTCACTTTTGTGACACTAAGAAGGTTGAAGATGAAAAACACTCTCTCTTAGATTGTCCAGCCTATACCCATATTAGATATGATTTTCAAAATATTGATCACATTGCCAATTTTCCTAACCTCTTAACTCAACAAAAGTATGGTGATCTTGGAAAGCTTCTCTTAATGCTTTTCGAGCACATAAACAAAATTCTAAAGAATCACAAGTAATCACTTACTCTCTTAAGGTCCGATAAACCAATTAGGTCTTAGTGGGCGTTAATCATCATCATCATCATATTATATTATTATGTATTATATTTTTATATTATACACATTTATATATTTTATATCTTAAATATATATTATATTTCTTGATTATATTATTATGATTTAATTTAAGTAGTTTAGATTTTAATTAATAATATATTATATAATTAAGAAGTCATGAATTTATATTTATATTTTATTTTAAGTTATTCAAGGATAAAGGAGAAATACATTAGTTTCTTAAATATAAAGATTTTTTTTGAAAAAATCATTTTATTTATAGTTAGATCTTTTAGTTACATCAATATATTATTTTTTATTAATTTTACTTTTAGACAACTTTTCCATTTAACTCAAACATAGTTACATGGATTGTAGTGCAAAAATTGAGTTGTAAATATACCTTCCCCACAAAATGACTAATAATATTTTATTNATTAAAATGGCCATCATTTAGTTGAACTATTCCATACCCTACAACGTTGACATAACTATCAACACCAAGAAATATTTGTTTGGTGTTACATTCATTAATAACAAAAAATATGGATTTCTCCTTAGCTATATGATAAAATGATATAGAATTAATGAGCCACTAATTAGAAGAATAAGTAGCCATTGCATTAAAGAAAAAAAAAATGCATGTCCATGAGAAAACAATTTATACAAAAAAGAACGAAGATTAATGTTTTTGTTCTTCAATGTTTCTTGTGAGGATTCCATATTCTTGAAAATTTAGACTCCAGATGATCGTCCTTCCATAAAAAATTACAATGCTTCTTAGTCTTATGGCCTTTTGATTTAGTTCCTTTATCACCATTGGAAGTAGTATCTAGCTAAGAGGGTTTAGTACCTTTGTTTTATTTGTTTTGCAAGGATGTTGCTTATTCCAATGCTTGGATTTTTACTTCAGTTGTACCACTAAGGCTTTGTTAGAAGTACCTGCAGTGATGATCACTCCAAGATGTAAGAGCTTGTCTTTCTCTCTAATCAAGGACTCACAAAAACATTCAAAATATGACATTTCACAAGTGTCCCCTTAAGTAATAAGATATTTTTGGTGGGGTGAAAATTTGATACACAAACATAACATGCAGTGCCAAGCTTCACAAGAAAATCATATATAAGTTGGTCATCTATATTGATTATCTTAAATTTTGCAAGTAAAATTTTATGAGTTTTAAACTTAGATAGAAAATATTCAATGGAATATAAATCACTAGAATTTAAAGTAGTCAATTGGTTTTCAAGAAGGTGGGATTGATTCTCATTGTGTTTTCCAAACACGGTTTCCAACTTTTTCCATGTTGCATCTAGGGTCTTAATCCCTTGAAGGTGAAACTAAAGATCATTGAAGATAAACATTTTAAATAATCTGTTTTCCTTTGAATTTTTAATATCCCAATTGGATTTATTTAATTCATCAAGAGGGCCAATTTTTGTTCCCAAGGTAGCCTAGTAAATTCCTCTACTTCATAGTAGATCCTCCACATGGGATTTCCATGAAAAGTAGTTTGAATTGGTAAGTAGGAGATCACTTTCATACTACAATATGTAGGTAAAAATGATTTAAAAGAATGAACTAAGTATCCAAAATAAAAAGAAATGAAAAAATAGGAAATTTAAAAAAATGACACTATAAATGGACTTTGGATGTCAAAGTTATGTCCTTTTGAGTAAGTAGAGAAAATGTAACGAAGGTGCCATCTGGAAAGTGGAGGTTGATCAACATGTTGAGGGGTGTGCGATGAGATCCCTATGTTGTAAAGAATAAAAAACATGCCGTCATCTAACTTTGTTCATAAGTTCATTTTCACAAATAAGTTAGTCAATCAAGTGAGATATTACAAAATATATAACAAATGTTAGAAAGGAGCAAGGGGGAATATTCTTTTTCTCTTTGTCTTGAAGTGCATGCTTAACCCCAAAACCATTATTTTTTCCTATAAAAAGATTCAATATGGTTGCACACAAAAAAAACATTAGGGGGATTTTGAGGTCAAAAAAGGGCCTCCTAAGAGATATATTAAAAAATTATAAATCCATCATTTTATGGGGAAGATATTTTTGACAACTCACTTCTTACACCTCATTCTATGTACCATCTAAATAACCATGGTTGAGTTATCTTTAAAGGTTGAACATAAATAAAATTAATAAAAAAATGATATATTGATGTGATTGATAAGTTACCCAAAAAACATTGTACTTGAACAACTAATGCATTTCTCTATCTTGAACTTGGAGACCAATTTAAATAATAAAATATATTCACAATGAAAAGACATTATCCTAGCAATATTTATGTTTCACACTTTTGAATCTTCATGATTTTAATTAAAAATAAAAAACACAAGACTCATGATTTTAATTTTTATATTTTTATGTTTTTTTTAAATGGGCAAATCTAATCTATGCATAATTTTAATTTGTAAAATTTTATCTAAACAAAAACAGAGAAAAATGTAACTACGGGTCGAATCACCATTGCAAATGTTGGGCGAGTCGAATCATCAATGTAAATGTTACCATTGCTGCATAAAACAATCTGGAGGATTAAATTGGAGCTAGCCAATGTGAGCGTACGCAAGATGATAGATTTCCATCACCCTGATATGGCTAATATCCAATATTTGGGATAAATGCCAAATTTTCATTTACTTTCCCACTCTTGCAAATTTTTTCTTCCATTTCTCAAGCCCATAAATTCTTTCTCCCATTTCTCCATCCGCAAAATCTTTGTTCATGTCCAATTCATGAAATAATTACACCTACCCTGTAACATCCCACCTTGGGCGCACTGAGTAGAATTATTCTTTGAGGACACTTGCATGCAAGTGATCTGGGTCATTATACTATTGGTTGTTTTGATTATGACTATGAGATATTGTGGATTTGATGATATGTTATTTTTTTCGTATTTACATTGACATGTGTTATTGACTAGGGTTCTCCTGAGTGTGCAAGACTCTGGACGCTAGAGGATGTTGAGGCATCGATGAAACTCCTTGGACTCCGGATCGAGTCAGGGAGTGGACTGTTAGGATTTGAATGTTGTTGATGTGGCATATGTACATATGATTAAATATTATGATGTTAATTGTTATCGCTGACATGTTTCGTTGATGGATGCAGGCTAATGATAGCTTGCCGACCAAACTCACATTTGGAGTAAAGGGGTCACACATGACAACTAGATACATTGTGAGAGAGGTGTGGCAGTAGCCCTGCCACAGCCTACTAGTACTCTCATCATGGCTTGAAATGTAGGTAAACGATTACCTAGTTCGAGAATACCTACGATGTCATGAGGGCAGACTGTGACAGTCTATCACGATGATTCTAAGGGGTGCCCAATAAGGAAGGTTCTTTATTCCTTAGATGTCCTTAGTGTCCCACAACATCACCTAACGGAGTATTGACTCCAAGGGTTTGACATCTACCAAATTCAATCAAGAGGCGAGTGGCACCCTTGGAGCACGTAGTGCGTCTTGAAGGGCACGCCATGCAAATGAAAAAAAAGAGGTGAGTGGCACCCTTGGAGAACATAGTGCATTCTGAAGGACATGTCGCGATTTTTAACTATGGTAAGTTAATAAACCTAGTGCCTAGAAAACTATGCCGCCTTAGGACTTGGTCGGCCTTAAAATGAATGATGTGATGAGTAAAGTTTAATAACAAATTTTTCCTTAAGAACTGTCGCCAAGCCTAGTGAATTTAAAACCTAGGTCTAAGTAGAACCTCTGAACAAAAAAATAAAAAAAACTAATTAGAGATATAACAAGAAGGGGGTAAAGAAAATTCAAGCTTTAATAATTAAATTAAAATTTTTAATGACGGTTTAATTATAAAAAGGGGGTAAATGGTTCTTTGTCTAAACTTACTAAGTTCAAAAGGGGGAAACTTAAAGAAAAAGGGGGAAAGTCTAAATTAGTAAGGAATCTAGCCTTTGGAACTTCCTATTTATGAACTCAACTAGGATTTAAGTAAGGCGTAGGTCATTTAAAAATTGTAAGGTAATTTTGGGACACTGAGGAGCATTTTTAGGAATGATTTTAGGTGGGTGAGGGAAATAGGAAAAGTTAATTAATTAATAAATTGATTTTCTGGTGCAACTAGGGGATCGGGCGACATGTGTACAGAGGAGGTTTTTCATAATTAAATAAATGAAAAAAGGAATCTAATGAGGGTTTGGGAAACTAATCACTTGAAAACTCTATAAAAATGATGGTAGAGGAGGAGTATGGATCACATGTGGCTTGCATAACATTACACTACCAAAATTTTATCTTGACCGAGTTTCTCTTGTGGGAGTTAGGATACCCAGCTCGGGTAATGAGTGGTAGCTCAACCTTGCAAGGTTGGGAGTTAGCATTCTCTGGTATTGTGTGTGTGGCCCCTTTGCAGCTTGGGGGGATCGGGGGGAAGAAGAGTACCCCTAGTGTTGGCTGGGAGATACCGCTGAGGTCACATTGGTTGGAAAGTGGGATCTGGATGAAGCACGCATGGGACAATGACTTTGGAGCATTGACATTTGGCTACGGTATGCATGTGTATATTTTTATTGAATAACAATTAAATTCAATGTATATGCATCTCTCTAATGTTGAAAGCACGCATGCATCACTGTGTTAAAAATTTAGTTAATTTTTTGTATATAAAGACTTGTCCTGGCGAATATACGCATGTGTAATTTGGTTGAAAGGTAGTTAAATTATGTTTATGCACCTTATTGGTTCACCAGTATTGGATGCATTACATGTTGTATATTTGATTATGTTGAGTGTTAAGGAATATTTTACTGTAATAGCAATTGGGGTTCTAAATCTTCTTGGGATTTGTTACTGATTGAGTAGCCCCCCAAATCAATTGAACCTTAGCGCACAGATAAATAATAGGGATTCAATATTGACTGTGTATTATGTAATGAGTAATTGTTAAAATCTTTTTTATCAAAATATGGTGATTTAATTGTATACATCTTTTGTTTTTCTTTAAAGCTGATTAGATGGTAGACCCAATATTTGATAAACCAGTCATATTTAATTTCAGTAAACTTAACCATCATCAATTAACAGGTCGAGTAAGATTATCATTTAAAAGGTAAATTTTTATTGTGAAATTCTATGGGAGATAGTTATAATCTTAAATGATGCACCGTTGAGGTCTCTTAAATCAATTATGTTGTGGGAAACTCAAATCGAGGGCGACTAATGGAGTTCAATAAAGGACATTTTCTTTTGTTATTAACAATGGACTGAATTGGGCTATCATACAATGTCTTTGTAAATTCACACTTCAAGTTGTTTCTTCACCCATATAAATTCATTATACGATAAAGAAAATGATTTTAAATAAGCAATTTAAAATGGCCATAACATTAAGTGACGGGATGGTTCAAGCTAGTGGAGACTGCAATTCCCGACGCCCCTTTGTCATTGCCTCAACGAATCAATGGCTTCATTCTCCTCCTTCCACTTATAATTGCATGGAAATGAAATAAGTATTCCATCCATTGTCAACGTTGGGTTATGACAAAAGATGGCAGGAACAAAATTAATATCCTGGCAAACGGAAAGCGTTGTGATACGCTAGTAAATGGTTGGAACGAATTTATTATTCATTATGAAAACCTTTTCTTGGGCCAGTGGTGGTTCCCTTTTCATGGCAACACGTGTGTTCACCGTGCTCTTGAATAGATTCCAGCCTATGCAGCTGGGAGTTATTATGTTTCTTGGTTTTCAAATTTTAATGAATGGAATTAACCGAATTCAAACTATTATGTTTCTTGATTTTCTAATTTTAATGAATGAGCCTGACCGAAATCATTGTCACATTAATTATTATTTAAGTTATTCGCCCACCATATACAAGCCCTCCTTATTCATTGTAGCATGTGTACTCTCCCTAGGAGAACTTACAAGCCTGATAGGCCAAAAGTTAATGGTATTGTTGTGGATGTCTCTCTCCTGCACGGTGAAAGATATCTACCTGGGTCTTACATATCAAGGGGCAAGGGGTTACGTGGAGATCCTTGAGCACAAAGTTAGAAATGGTATACAGAAAAAGAAATGTTGTTTTATGATATCATAATTTAAACTTAATATTTTTATCCTTTTCACGTATAATAATTTTATTTTTATTTTACCAAAATTTAATATACATAAAATTAAAATTTATTTATAAAATATATTATAATTAAAGATAAATATTAATTATTGTCTTCTCATATATATAAATATGTTTTTTTATGAGCAAAATTATGGGATCCTTGGGCCACTTTATTTCTCTAATCCCCCATTCTAATTATTTAATTATTTTCTATAAATTACATATAAATATTGTTCTACATGAAAATATTGTTCTACAAGTCAATGTTCTATAAATTATTTAATCATGCATTACATATTTTCATGAGCCCATGTTTTCCCTACTCCTCAAAGAATGGAGATTTTTCTTACAAGACTAATCTGTATTTTCCTTTTATCCATAGATATAGGAATGCTCAACACTCTTGTATCAATCCATAGAAATTTTGTAGCATACTTCCATCATACTTGTAGCGGCTTCAATGAACCCGTAGCATTCTATTTCAATGAACCCATAGGAAAGGTGACCTTGCAAGGGGTATAATACAAGTTGTATATCTTTCCATCACTAAGATTAACTCATACAATTTAAGTAAGCTATCTCATCTATTAAGAATAATAAGATAATATGGAGGAATAGATATCTCATCTATTAAGAATAATAAGATAATATGGAGGAATTCCTTATCCATTATGTCTCACTCACATTTTTATATTGCAACTCCTACCCCTTTTTAAACTAGTCTAAAATCATATTTCCTTTGGTGTACACATATAAATATAGATCATTAACACACTTTCCATGGTTCATTGAATATAAAGTCTATCCTCTTCTCTACCTCAAGGTGTGTTTTGGTTTCTCCCATTAATATTTCAATTGTTATATTTTATGATTTCTAAACTACAACAATTAGCTTAGGAAAACAAAGTCACAAATCATGACATTTTTTGACATATATAGAAATAGAAATAATCAAAAGTACTATAATTTACATCTATGATGCTCTTGTTATAATGTGGTCACAATTTTTTTTTTAAACATCATCAATGATGTTAACCTTGTTGTAACCCTTCCTTCTGAGATGTTTCTGGCTAAGAAACCATGCCAAGGCATCCATAAAATTGATTGGTTTTGTTTAGGTTGACATATCCTAAAACATAATGGTTTTTATTTATTTAATTTATCTCTTTGATTACCAATCTTTAAAGCTTAAAGATAAAGTTTTGAGGGAGGAATCTCTATGTTTCAGACAATGAAATATTTTAATGAATAAAAGAGGAAGTGGGAAAAAGAAATATCCTAATGAAAAAAATGTATATTTTGATAAATATTATTTACCTTTCAGACAAAGAAATGATAACAACATTTGTATCTAAATCAGAGTATAATTTGAACATAAAGAAACAATTCACTTCTTTCTAACATTGAGCTTTCACATACCTCCTTTATACAAAAATATTTAATTTAAAGAGAGGGAAAATCTAGAAGATAATTGTTAACTCCAATTTCATTCAACTGGGTAAATCATTAAGTGTCAATAACCTGAGGAGAGATCTTAAATTTTAACTGAAGGATATAATTGAATGACTTCATTTTCCTATATGCAATAGCTAACTCAATATACTTTTCATAGGTAGGAGGATGAGAGAAAATATTCTTAACTTTCCAAAGTAAATAAAAGTCATCTATGAGTAAATCCACTATTGCATGCCCTCTCAAATTGTCATTTATTCCTTGGAATTTTTCTTCACTTTCTCTGATTATGAACAATTTTTTCCTATAATTTCCTTGAAATGAAAAATAATTTCCCTTTTTATCCCAGGTTGAAGGTAATCCCATTTTTACTATATTTTCATATTTTTATGAAGGATTCACATTTCTATTCATTTATAAAATTTTCTCTAACTTGTTAAATAAATCCTTTGAAGAAGATCTTTTTAGGCTCCATGACCATTGTAGTTTTCTCCCTGATACCTTTAGCTTTCAATTGTTCACTATCATTAGAATTTTGGAACTTTATAACTCTAGTAGCAACCTAAGGTCTAGTTCCCACCTCAAAATTCCCTTTTATACTATCACTCTGCCCTTCCACGACAATAATTGAATCTCACACTATTATTTTAAAGTAACTCCATTATCTTCCCACTCTTCATTTAAGGATTTCATCCCAAACATATGTCTAACCCCTATGAAATGGCTTCTACTGTAAAAGTTTTTTCCATTGTCCATGTCTACATAAGATTTGATTTCAACTTCATGCTTCATTGATAATAAGCTCTTCCATCCTTGATCTCCCATTTTGAGGTGTGGAATTTTCTTTTTAATCTTTTCAATCTTGAAGCCTTTTAGTTTCAGGTCTAATAATGCCCTTGACAATCATTCTATTATATCTACTTGTCTTATTACCTTATATGAAGAATATCCTCCCTTTAGTATTTAAATATTCTTTTCATATAATTCAATCTTCTCTCCCATTTGCACCAACTTCTACAAAAGTTGATCTTTTTCTTCTTGTATTACCTACAACTCTATAATTTGGACATGTTAAATTCCATGGATATTTATCCTTTTCTGGATTGAATCTTAGTGTATTTTTTCTTTAGCAGAGCTTGCACAGACACCACATCTTGAGGATTAGCTCCAAAATCCAACACCCATTGTTCCAACTCCTCTACTCTTATTTTCTTCTTTGGTTTTATTCCCCATATTTTCATCTCTTTTAATTGGAGTTGAGTTTTCATTGCTTTGAGATTGTAGCTTCATTATTCTAAGAGTATTTATTAATGTATATCTATTAAACATCTCTCCAGTTTGCTTATGCAAATCCATTTTTTCAAGTGGGTGAAATGCATTGGGATCAACATATATGTTTGTCAGTTTCTTTGGCTCTTTTGGTTCGAGCACTGCTATATTTAATCTTCCCTTTTCATAATCAACAACTAATAGCTATGTAATTAGCATAATTAATGGATTCTTGCAAAAAAATGAGGACTTAACCCATTAGATTGATCATGCAATTTTGCAATTTTTTTTAATTTTTTATTCTTCTCCTAACACTTTTGTTATTGTGGTGTATATGGAATTTTAAAGTATATGAATTCCATATCCAATGTAGTAAGTTGTAAATTTGTTGTTGACATAATCACTCCTTTATCTATTCTTAACTTCTAAAGTTGATGCCTAAATTGTTTTTGTACAAGGGCCTTGTAAATTAAAAACATGTCAAAAAATTCACACTTCAGGTTTAATAAATAAATCCAGGTGCATCTAGATAAGTCATCAATCAGTTAAAGGCACTTGAACCCGAGAAAGGAAAAAAGGAAGCTGTGTTAAGCATTCCAGAATTAGTAATACATTACATTACTATAATATTATTTATTTATGTCACTTTCATTCCATTGAAGGTTGTATACCTCTTAGTCTCTCATATATACCAAGGAGACATTTTCTACTTGGAATCATTCCTAAGGTAATTTGAACATTTATGTGGGTAAGGAGGCTAACTCTCAAAGAGGCCTATTATCTGAAATTATCTCTTTATAAAGGCGTTGAGTACTTATTCTCAGGTTTTTCAATGCTATATTGATAGCTGGTTCCAACATATGGTATTAGGAGCCTGGTCTGGGTTTCCTCACCACCAAGACCGATACACCTCATAACTATTTTCACAATGTTTCGTAAGGAAATCCAATTTGGAGGATATTTAGTAGGATGGATCAAAGTATGTTGGGTTAATAATTCAGCTCCCGAGGCCTTATAACTTCGAAGATACCGCGGGAAAATTGTGGGTTCCTGGAATCATCTTGAACCCAGCCATTGCATAATTTCTTTCGCTATAAAATTGTTTTGTGATGTTTCATACCTGCAATATGGAGGCTATTCACATAAATTAGTAAGGTATCTATGGTAAAATGTTCAGCTTCCTCAATAATCTTACATTTTTAGATATACCCTATGGAAGATAGTAACTGAATTTTGGTCCTTGACTAGTCTCAAGAAGGTGTCTGGGTAAAACAATCATAAATCTTCCTAGAGTATCCAAATCGAGTGGGGACCGGGGTTTCATTGATAGTGGACCGTCTCCAGAGTATTTCTTGGTACTCTAGCTCTAATATTTTATATCAATTATTTGGTTTTAGAACTTATATACAAGGAGATCTCGAAAGGTCAAAATCAGCAGTTGTGGGGAAGTTACCAGAATTCCTAATTTTTACATCCACTTTTGATCGACTTGTTTACTGTGTGAGGAAGAAATATCAGAAAATACATAAGATAAATTTACACCTTAAGGACCTAAACTTGGGAGATACTGTAGAAATATTTTCTAGAAGAACCACTCTAAATCAAGGTTCAAAAAGTGATACTTACCAACATGCACCCAAAAAGGGAACTCTAAGGACCAAATGTTCCTGTATAATCCTACATGGACCTTGATGAAGGTGAAGAAACGTAGGGACATAAATGATTTACAAAAGAATATAGTACAAAAGATGAACTATAAGATGGAAGCTATGTTGATGCAAAGATGGATTATTAGTGCAGGAGTTCACAAGTTTTGAAACATTTTAAATTTAGAAGATGACTAAAAGTGAAAATACATTCCATGAAATTCACATACGATACAAGGAAGGTGAATCATGAATGAAGAAACTCCATCACTTCTCTTCTAAAAGAAAAATCTATGTCCAGTAGCAGACTACATTGAGAATCAACAACAAGTGCTCTCCAAATCTTAAAGGACAACTCCACCATGGGATGTAATCTCACAAACAAGAAAATCAACATAATAGTGAAAGAAGTTTTGAAATAGGGATTGCATGTTTTAAGACTAAACCATACAAACATATGTCCCTGCTGCCAAGAAGGATATAATTATCACCCTACCATGGCACCTATAAGGTGTTGCAAAAGATTTGGTATATGGTGCATTAAAATTGAAAGCCGCCTCATCTCACAAGTACACCCGCTTCCATGTTTCATTCTGAAGGTTATAGGCAAAAAATCCCAAATACCAAACCATATTTCAAAAACCTGACGAGGAAGGAAAATCATATTGACCAAGCCAACATTGACACAAGAATTCACAAATGAGGAATAAACTATACTCCAGTATCTCATTAAATGGAGGAACCACTGTAATAGATTCCACTCTGGGAAGATGATTCCTTTTATACGTATATCCAGTTACTTCAAGTACAGTGCATAACACTTGTCTTAAGTGGGGAGTTAATCCCTAATATTGGCTCATTTCATATTACCCTTAATTGGGGCATATTACATTAGTAATGTTATTTCGACATGTGTTGGCTTTATTCCATTAGTTGTAATTGAGTACCTCCTAGTCTCCTGGTATATACATACCAAGGACATTTCTAATTTGGAATCATTTTGTACTTGGACATTTATGTGGGTAGTATGAGGTTTCCCTCGAAGAGGCTTATTATCCTAAATTATCTCTTTTCTGTGCTGCTGAGTACTTATTCTCGTGTTTTTCTATGCTACATTGATATCTGGTTCTTAACAAAGGTACCACTAATAAATTCACTGTGAACAAGTTGCAAAGGTGTTAAGGTATGCCAAGAGACATATTTGTCAAACTTTTCCTGGTGATGTTTTCCAAAAATAAAACTAGAACAACCACCATCTCTATCAGAAATGAGAGGGAAGATTAGTCACCATATTTTGATTACACAATTTTTGCAATGAGTGATACTATGTATGATCAAACCGATCATGCCAAATTTTGTTCAAGTCATTTATCTAAGTAAAAAAAATCAATGGAAGATATGATAACCAAAATTTGTCAAATATGTACAACCTAGTAATAACATCAATAATTCAAGTTGGTAGGACATGCTTAGGTTCATTTAAATCCTTGATTACAACTTGTTGATGTGAAAATTATATTGTTTTATCTTCACATAAATGGGAGATTTGACATATTGATAAAAGGATATAAGAAAGACTTGGAACACATAATACATCATTAAAATGGACATCATTTAATTGAACTAATCCAGACCCTACAACACTAAGATAAGTATCATCACCAAGAAATATGTGTTTGGTGTTACATTCATTAATAGTAGAAAAAATGGATTTATCCATAGCTATATGAAAAAATGATATAGAATTAATGAGCCACTAATTAGAAGAATAAGTAGATATCGCATTAAATGAAAAAACATAAGAAGAAAATGTGTGCCCATGAGAAAAAAGTTAGACGAAGAATAATGAAGATTGATGTTTTGATTCTTCAATGTTGTTTGTGAGGCTTCCATATTCTTGAAAATTTAGACTACAGATGACCATCCTTTGAACAAAAATTGCAATGTCTCTTAGTCTTATTACCTTTTTATTTAATTCCTTTATGACCATTGGGAGTAGGATCAAGCTAACAAGGTTTGGTACCTTTGTTTTATTTGTTTTTGCAAGGATGTTGTGTATTCCAATTCTTGTATTTTTCCTTCAATTGTACCACTAATGCTTTGTTTGAAGTACATGCAGTGTTGATCACTCCAAAATGTAAGATATTATCTTTCTCTCTAATTATATAATCACAAAAACATTCAAAATATGGCATTTCATAACTGTACCCTTTATTAATAAGATATTTTTGGTGGAGTGAAAATTCGATACACAAACATAACATGTGGTGTCAAGATTAGCATGAATATCATATATAAGTTGGTCGTCTATATTGATTATATTAAATTTTGCAAGTAAAAGTTTGTGTGTTTTAAACTTAGATAGAAAATATTCAATCGAAGGGAAATCACTAGAATTTAAGTAGTCGGTTGGTTTTCAAGAAGGTGGGATTGATTCTCATTATGTTTCCCAAACAAGGTTTCTGTCTTTTTTGATGCTACATATAGGGTCTTAATCCCTTGAAGTTTGTACTGAAGATCATAGAAGATGAACGTTATGAATAATCCATGTTCTTTTTCATTTTTAATATCCCAATTGGCTTTCTTTAATTCATTAACACTGTCAATTCTTTTCCCGAAGGTAACTTAGTAAATTCCTCTACTTCATAGTAAATCCTCCACATGGGATTTCCATGAAAAGTAGTTTGAATTGGTAAGTAGTGCAATATATTTTTTAAACAGGAAGGTAACAACGACCATAGTCAATCAATGCAACTAGACGGCAAACACAATGCACACAATACAAGAAATGGACCAAAAAACAACCTAGCATACTAGCACATCACGCAATTGGATGCAACATATGAAAATCGATCAGACCAAATAAAAATGACTACCTACCCATCCTACCCTGCAAGGTTAGGACCTCTAGGACACATAAGAAATATCAATCAGTCCAACACAACAACTTCCACGATAATTAGCTACAACCCTCTCGACGAACGAGAGGTCGCTATTAAACGTTACAATCAGGTACAACATCAAAATAAAAAACAACAACATCCACATCGGAAGGCGCATGACCCTAAGACAGGTTTCATATGCGTTATTGATCAACGTGCACAATGATTCCAACTTAAGGATTCATGTTGCCATGGTGTGACGAGTGCACAAGAATCCCAAGCGCAATCAACATCTAACCCTTTAACGACGACCATTGTGGCAGGGTACCAACTTAAACTGTCAGTGGTCCTAAATACTAAATAACATGTTCATTGATAGTAACATAATATGGAATTGAATAACATCTAAAATAATGTATTTCATTTATGAAATCTTATAAAATATTGGAAAACTCCAAGAACTATTTATGGAAACCCTACTTTATTGAATCACTACTTGAAGATCAATTTGCATTCCTAGTACTAAACCTAACAAGTGTATGTCTTTGTTAAATCACATTGTTTATGTTAGATGCTCCCATTGTATCACATAACTATAAACATCTAGATTCCTTGAAATGATTCTATAGAAAAGTTTTTCCTAGAATTAATCTTGTAGACAAATAAAACAATATTAACTGATGTATGCCTTTGTAGAATTCCTAAGGTTCTTAAATAAATTTTGTAGACAAATAACAATAATAACTCAAATAAAATTTTATAAAAATCCTAAAATTCTTAAATCAATTGTGCGGACAATAAAGCAATAATAACTCAAATAAACCTTTTCAGAATTCCTAAAATTCTTAAATCAATTGTGTAGACAATAGAACAATAATAACTCAATAAAATTTTGCAGATTTATTAAAGGACATCGAAGGTTGTTGATGAATTGCAAATGTAATATATATCTCTATGTAATAAAGGTAGAATTCACTATGTTAATGACGTGCTATAGATAAGGATAGTAAATAAATATGTTTAGTTTATAATTTAAAATTTAGAAAGCAATAAAAGTGTCTACGCAGAAAATTAAATCATTATGCAATTGTGAATAATTAAATCGTTGGGCCAATGGATTCCATAAAGGGGAATTCACCTAGAAAACCACTCACTCTCGGAACAAAACGTTGTATAGAAATTGATGACTATCAAGTGAAAAAAAGGGGCAAAATAGGAACCAAAGACGCGACCACTTGTCCAACTTGAGATTTCAATTTAATACTTACTAAAATCGCAGCTGACAATAATAGTAACTCACCGAGTAGACTTGACATTCATAAGGATTTAAGATGTAATTTTTAATTCCAATCGCTCAGCATCCGCGGATTGGGTAAAAATCAAATTTCCCACTGTCAGTAATAAGTCCCAACCCCAGAAAAATCACCATTGCCATTGTGGAAACAAAATTCTGAGATACACAGTCCTCATTGATTGTATGGATGTTATTGTGGCTACGATTAATCTTTATAATCAAGGAATAAATCCTTCAAAGGATGACAATGACAAATAAACCAAGGGAAGTTCAAGAAATCTATAAGGTTTAAGCAAGGTTTGGTGTGTCTTGACTGAAAAGGAAATTATGTTTCTAATGCACTACACCCGAACCCACCGAGTATTACGTTGTTTCAAGTTAAGAAACGCTACCAGTTTCATAGGTTTGAATAGAGCATCAAAACAATCCTTGCGAACAACCAAGAAGTTCCAGTTTCAAAGGGAGATCCAAGATCCAGTCTCTCTCTTTAAGTGAAAGGGACGTTTTAGGGAAACGATACTCTAAGGAATTCAGAAACAAAGTCGTAACTTCCAGGACACAACGGATAATAAAAATTAAATTACAATGAATTGACAAGGACAACAATCTGTAAGATTAATTAAATAATATAAATCATCAAAAAGAAATAATTATTGGACCAACCAGAGTGAGGATATTCAAGAGGAAAAATAAAACAGTAAATGACAGTTCGATAAGAGTAGAGATGGACATGTGGTGCATTAGTCATGGATGCGTGGGTTGTTACATTGGAACACTTAACACGTGGACTCGAATCTGGGCACTAAGTGGTTAGTGTTGCAAGACATGGAAGGTTTATTCATTAAGAGTTCTGGCACAAAGATACGAAGGATCCAAGATGCATAGTTAAAAAAACACCAAGGTGCAGAGAAAAAGGAATGGTTTGTTGGGTAAAGAGAGGGGCACAGAGCCCTTGGCTTCCCTAAACATAGAGAAACTCATTGCAAATAAATGTTGGGAAAAGGAATGATCTTACACTTATTATCCATGCACAAGAAACCAGGGCATTTGAATCTAAGTCTTTAACATCAGAGTGAAAGACAATCGATTCGGCTTCTGGCTGACTGCTCATGAATAGACTAATAGCTTAAGGATAAGGGAACAAAATATAAAAACACAAATTTGGATCCAGATCTTCTCCGTGGAGAAGAAAATAATGAAAAATAAAATATGCAGTCGAGGAATCATGAAAACGCAAGCAGGAGATACAAAAGCACAGGTAAGGTTTTGAGTCTGGGACTCATTCTAGCCACACGCAATTAGACAATAGTTCAGAAATAAAAGATATTGTGGATAGCAAGGTTTCTTACAGGATGAAACAAGAGACAAGGAGATTACAATGATTACCATTACAAATTATGAATTTACAAGAAATAATCTGTTACAATCACCGTAGAAATACACGTGCAAGGAAATTTTATGGAAATCAAATCATCATTCAAATACAGTAAAATAAACATGTGTAAATTAAATTTTATTACAAGTAACTACTTTAATAGGCGTACCTTTACCGACAACGATGAAGCGAAGAGGTTCTCACACGAGTTCGCTCCGTCTAGATCCTGCTTGTCGACCAATGAGACCTCACTAGTACCTCCCAACCAACACTAGGGGTATTCTTCTTCCCTTTCAGCCCCCCGAGCCACAAAGGGGCCACAAACATGATACCGGAGAATGCTAGCACCCAAATCACCTCACAAGTTCGAGCTACCACTCGTTACCTAAGCTGGGTATCCCAACTCCCACAAGTGAAAACTCAGTCAAGATAAAATTTCAACTGTGTAACGTTACGTAAGACAAATGTGATCCCTAATCCTCCTCTACCATCCTTTTTATAGATTTTTCTTAGTCATTAGTTTCCTAAAACCCTCATTATATTCATTTTTCATTTAATTAATTTTGAAAAACCTCCCCCGTACACATGTCGCTCGATCCCCTAGTTGCACCAGAAAATCAATTTAGTAATTAATTAAATTTGTCTATTTCCCTCACCCACCTAAAAGTGTTCCTAAAAAAATCTGTGGTGTCCCATTATTTCCTTACAATTCTTAAATGACTTACGCCTTACTTAATTCCCAGTTGAGTTCATAAATATAAAGTTCCAAAGGCTAGATTCCTTACTAAGATAGACATTCCCCTTTTTCCTTAAGTTCCCCCTCTTTTTTAAGTTTCCACTTTTTTCCCCCCCTTTTTCTTTAAGTTTCCCCCTTTTTCTTTTTAACTAAAAATCAGATTTAGCAAGTGTAGAAAAACAACCATTTACCCTTTTAATAAATTTAATCCTCCAATACAACTTTTAGTTTAATAATTAAAGTTTGAATTTCTTTACCCCCTTCTTGTTATTTGTCTAATTATTTTTATTGAGAGGTTCTACTTAGACTTAGGTTTTAAATTCACTAAGCTAGGCGACAATTCTTAAGGGAAAATTTGTTATTGAACTTACTCATCACTTCATTCATTTTAAGGCCGACCAAGTCCTAAGGAGGCATAGTTTTCTAGGCACTAGGTTTATTCACTTACCAGTTAAAATCATGATGTGCCCTTTAGGACACACTACGTGCTCCAAGGGTGTCACTTGCCTCTTTCGATTTTATTTGTGAGACCTGCTCTTCAAGATGCACTACATGCTCCAAGGGTGTCACTCACCTCTTGAATGAATTTGGCAGATGTCAAACCCCTAGAGTCAATACTCTATCAGGTGATCTTGTGGGAGACTAAGGGCCTCTAAGGAATAAGGACCTTGCCTTACTGCGTGCCCCTTAGAATCATTGTGAGCGACTATCATAGTCTTCCCTCATGGCATTGCAGGTCTCTTGAACTAGGTAATTGTTAACCTGCAGTTCGAGCCACGGTGGGAGTGCTAGTAGGCTATGGCAGGTTTTCCACCACACCTCTCCCTCAATGTCTCTAGTTGTCGTGCATGACCCCTTTACTCCAAATGTGAGACCGGTCGACACGCTATCATCATCCTACATCCATCAATGAATCATGTCAGCAATAACAATCAACAACATAATATCCAATCATATGTACATATGTCACATCAACAACATTCTAACCCTAACATTCCACTCCCTGACTCGATCTGAAGTCCAAGGAGTTTCATCGATGCCTCAACATCCTCAACCTCCAAAGTCCTACACACTCAGGAGAACTCATCCAATAGCACCTGTCGATGAAAATGCAACAAAATAACATATCATCAAATCCACAACATCTCATAATCATAATCACAACAACAAATCATATAAAGAACCGGATCACTTGCACACAACTGTCCTCAAAGAATAAGTATGCTCAGTGTGCGCAAGAGTGGGATGTTATAGGTCTTAATCCCTTGAAGTTTGTACTGAATGTCATAGAAGATAAACATTTTGAATAATCCATGTTCTTTTGCATTTTTAATATCCCAATTGGCTTTCTTTAATTCATTGAGAGTGTCAGTTTTGTTCCCAAGGTAACTTAGTAAATTCCTCTACTTCATAGTAAATCCTCCACATGGGATTTCCATAAAAAGTAGTTTGAATTGGTAAGTAGGAGATCACTTTCATAGTACAATATGTAGGTAAAATGGATTTAAAAGAATAAACTAAGTATCCAAATGAAAAAGATTTGAAAAAATAGGCAATTTTAGAAAATGACACTATAAATGGAGTTTGGATGTTAAAGTTATGTCCTTTTTAGTAAACAGAGAAAATGTAATCAAGGTGTCATGTGGTAGGTGGAGGTTTTTCAACATGTTGAGGGGTGTGAGCTGAGGTTCCTATGTTGTAAAGAGTAAAAAAACATGCCAGCATCTAACTTTTCTCATAAGTTCACTTTCATAAATAAATTAGTCAATCAAGTGAGATATTACAAAATATATAACAAAGGGGGGATATTTTTTTTCTCTTTTTCTTGAAGTGCATGCTTAACCCAAAAACTATTAATTTTTTCCTACAAAATGTTTCAATATGGTTGCACGCAAAAAAAAACATTAGGGAAATTTTGAGGTCAAAAAAGGTCCTTCTAAGACATATATTATAAATTTCTAAATCAATCATTTTATGGGGAAGGTATATTTGACAACTCACTTCATACACCTCATTCTATTTACCATCTAAATAACCATGGTAGAGTTAATTTTAAAGGTTGACTATAAATAAAANAACCAAAATTTGTCAAATATGTACAACCTAGTAATAACATCAATAATTCAAGTTGGTAGGACATGCTTAGGTTCATTTAAATCCTTGATTACAACTTGTTGATGTGAAAATTATATTGTTTTATCTTCACATAAATGGGAGATTTGACATATTGATAAAAGGATATAAGAAAGACTTGGAACACATAATACATCATTAAAATGGACATCATTTAATTGAACTAATCCAGACCCTACAACACTAAGATAAGTATCATCACCAAGAAATATGTGTTTGGTGTTACATTCATTAATAGTAGAAAAAATGGATTTATCCATAGCTATATGAAAAAATGATATAGAATTAATGAGCCACTAATTAGAAGAATAAGTAGATATCGCATTAAATGAAAAAACATAAGAAGAAAATGTGTGCCCATGAGAAAAAAGTTAGACGAAGAATAATGAAGATTGATGTTTTGATTCTTCAATGTTGTTTGTGAGGCTTCCATATTCTTGAAAATTTAGACTACAGATGACCATCCTTTGAACAAAAATTGCAATGTCTCTTAGTCTTATTACCTTTTTATTTAATTCCTTTATGACCATTGGGAGTAGGATCAAGCTAACAAGGTTTGGTACCTTTGTTTTATTTGTTTTTGCAAGGATGTTGTGTATTCCAATTCTTGTATTTTTCCTTCAATTGTACCACTAATGCTTTGTTTGAAGTACATGCAGTGTTGATCACTCCAAAATGTAAGATATTATCTTTCTCTCTAATTATATAATCACAAAAACATTCAAAATATGGCATTTCATAACTGTACCCTTTATTAATAAGATATTTTTGGTGGAGTGAAAATTCGATACACAAACATAACATGTGGTGTCAAGATTAGCATGAATATCATATATAAGTTGGTCGTCTATATTGATTATATTAAATTTTGCAAGTAAAAGTTTGTGTGTTTTAAACTTAGATAGAAAATATTCAATCGAAGGGAAATCACTAGAATTTAAGTAGTCGGTTGGTTTTCAAGAAGGTGGGATTGATTCTCATTATGTTTCCCAAACAAGGTTTCTGTCTTTTTTGATGCTACATATAGGGTCTTAATCCCTTGAAGTTTGTACTGAAGATCATAGAAGATGAACGTTATGAATAATCCATGTTCTTTTTCATTTTTAATATCCCAATTGGCTTTCTTTAATTCATTAACACTGTCAATTCTTTTCCCGAAGGTAACTTAGTAAATTCCTCTACTTCATAGTAAATCCTCCACATGGGATTTCCATGAAAAGTAGTTTGAATTGGTAAGTAGTGCAATATATTTTTTAAACAGGAAGGTAACAACGACCATAGTCAATCAATGCAACTAGACGGCAAACACAATGCACACAATACAAGAAATGGACCAAAAAACAACCTAGCATACTAGCACATCACGCAATTGGATGCAACATATGAAAATCGATCAGACCAAATAAAAATGACTACCTGCCCATCCTACCCTGCAAGGTTAGGACCTCTAGGACACATAAGAAATATCAATCAGTCCAACACAACAACTTCCATGATAAGTAGCTACAACCCTCTCGACGAACGAGAGGTCGCTATTAAACGTTACAATCAGGTACAACCTCAAAATAAAAAACAACAACATCCACATCGGAAGGCGCATGACCCTAAGCCAGGTTTCATATGCGCTATCGATCAATGTGCACAATGATTCCAACTTAAGGACTCATGTTGCCATGGTGTGATGAGTGCACAAGAATCCCAAGCGCAGTCAACATCTAACCCTTTAACGATGACCATTGCATCAGGGTACCAACTTAAACTGTCAGTGGTCCTAAATACTAAATAACATGTTCATTGACAGTAACGTAATATGTAATTGAATAACATCTAAAATAATGTATTTCATTTATGAAATCTTATAAAATATTGGAAAACTCCAAGAACTATTTATGGAAACCCTACTTTATTGAATCACTACTTGAAGATCAATTTACATTCCTAGTACTAAACCTAACAAGTGTATGTATTTGTTAAATCACATTGTTTATGTTAGATGCTCTCATTGCATCACATAACTATAAACATCTAGATTCCTTGAAATGATTCTATAGAAAAAAATTTCCTAGAATTAATCTTGTAGACAAATAAAACAATATTAATTGATGTATGCCTTTGTAGAATTCCTAAGGTTCTTAAATAAATTTTGTAGACAAATAACAATAATAACTCAAATAAACTTTTGCAGAAATACTAAAATTCTTAAATCAATTGTGCGGACAATAAAACAATAATAACTCAAATAAACTTTTGCAGAATTCCTAAAATTCTTAAATCAATTGTGTAGACAATAGAACAATAATAACTCAATAAAATTTTGCAGATTTATTAAAGGACATCGAAGGTTGTTGATGAATTGCAAATGTAATATATATATCTATGTAATAAAGGTAGAATTCACTATGTTAATGACGTGCTATAGATAAGGATAGTAAATAAATATGTTTAGTTTATAATTTAAAATTTAGAAAGCAATAAAAGTCTCTACGTAGAAAATTAAATCATTATGCAGTTGTGAATAATTAAATTGTTGGGCCAATGGATTCCATAAAGGGGAATTCACCTAGAAAACCACTCACTCTCGGAACAAAACGTTGTACAGAAATTGATGAATATCAAGTGAAAAAAAGGGGCAAAATAGGAACCAAAGACGCGACCACTCGCCCAACTTGGGATTTCAATTTAATACTTACTAAAATCGCAGCTGACAATAATAGTAACTCACCCAATAGACTTGACATTCATAAGGATTTAAGACGTAATTTTTAATTCCAATCACTAAACATCTGCGGATTGGGTAAAAATCAAATTTCCCACTGTCAGTAATAAGTCCCAACCCCAGAAAAATCGCCATTGCCACTGTGGAAACAAAATTCTGAGATACACAGTCCTCATTGATTGTATGGATGTTATTGTGGCTGTGATTAATCTTTATAATCAAGGAATAAATCCTTCAAAGGATGACAATGAAAAATAAACCAAGGGAAGTTCAAGAAATCTATAAGGTTTAAGAAAGGTTTGGTGTGTCTTGACTGAAAAGGAAATTATGTTTCTAATGCACCAAACCCAAACCCACCGAGTATTACGTTGTTTCAAGTTAAGAAACGCTTCCAGTTTCATAAGTTTGAATAGAGCATCAAAACAATCCTTGCGGACAACCAACAAGTTCCAGTTTCAAAGGGAGATCCAAGATCCAGTCTCTCTCTTCAAGTGAAAGGGACGTTTTAGGGCAACAATACTCTAAGGAATACAGAAACAAAGTCGTAACTTCCAGGACACAACGGATAACAAAAATTAAATTACAATGAATGCACAAGGACAACAATCTGTAAGATTAATTAAATAATATAAATCATCAAAATGAAATAATTATTGGACCAACCAGAGTGAGGATAATCAAGAGGAAAAATAAAACAGTAAATGATAGTTCGATAAGAGTAGAGATGGACATGTGGTGCATTAGTCATGGATGCGTGGGCTGTTACATTGGAACACTTAACACATGGACTCGAATTTGGGCACTAAGTGGTTAGCGTTGCAAGACATGGAAGGTTTATTCGTTAAGAGTTTTGGCACAAAGATACGAAGGATCCAAGATGCATAGTTAAAAAAAACACCAAGGCGTAGAGAAAAAGGAATGGTTTGTTGGGTAAAGAGAGGGGCACATAGCCCTTGGTTTCCCTAAACATAGAGAAACTCATTGCAAATAAATGTTGGGCAAAGGAATGATCTTACACTTATTATCCATGCACAAGAAACCAGGGCATTTGAATCTAAGTCTTTAACATCAGAGTGAAAGACAATCGATTCGTCTCCTGGCTGATTGCTCATGAATAGACTAATAACTTAAGGATAAGGGAACAAAATATAAAAACACAAATCTAGATCTAGATATTCTTCGTGGAGAAGCAAATAATGAAAAATAAAATATGCAGTCGAGGAATCAAGAAAACGCAAGCAGGAGATACAAAAGCACAGGTAAGGTTTTGAGTCTGGGACTCATTCTAGCCACACGCAATTAGACAGTAGTTCAGAAATAAAAGATATTGTGGATATCAAGGTTTCTTATAGGATGAAACAAGAGACAAGGAGATTACAATGATTACCATTACAAATTATGAATTTACAAGAAATAATCTGTTACAATCATCGTAGAAATACACGTGCAAGGAAAGTTCATGGCAATCAAATCGTCATTCGAATACAGTAAAATAAACACGTGTAAATTAAATTTTATTACAAGTAACTACTTTAATAGGCTTACCTTTACCGACAACGACTAAGCGAAGAGGTTCTCATGCGAGTTCGCTCCGTCTAGATCCTGCTTGTCGACCAATGAGACCTCACTAGTAACTCCCAACCAACACTAGGGGTATTCTTCTTCCCTTTCAGCCCCCCGAGCCACAAAGGGGCCACGAACATGATACCAGAGAATGATAGCACCCAAATCACCTCACAAGTTCGAGCTACCACTCGTTACCTAAGCTGGGTATCCCAACTCCCACAAGTGAAAACTCAGTCAAGATAAAATTTTGACTGTGTAATGTTACGTAAGACAAATGTGATCCCTACTCCTCCTCTACCATCCTTTTTATAGACTTTTCTTAGTCATTAGTTTCCCAAAACCCTCATTATATTCCTTTTTCATTTAATTAATTTTGAAAAACCTCCCCCGTACACATGTCGCTCGATCCCCTAGTTGCACCAGAAAATCAATTTATTAATTAATTAAATTTGTCTATTTCCCTCACCCACCTAAAAGTGTTCCTAAAAACATCTTTGGTGTCCCATTATTCCCTTACAATTCTTAAATGACTTACACCTTACTTAATTCCCAGTTGAGTTCATAAATATAAAGTTCCAAAGGCTAGATTCCTTACTAAGTTAGACATTCCCCTTTTTCCTTAAGTTCCCCCTCTTTTTTAAGTTTC
>SNQJ01S0072444.1:10172-38771 GCA_010110895.2 Picea sitchensis
GGGGGGGGAGTTTGTGACGAGGGAGGTGAGCCTTATTCTTGTTGATGAGGGGGGGATAGAGAGGAGGACAGGCCTAAGGTAGCCAAACATTAGAAGGGATTTGATTAATGAGAAGGCAACTCCGTTCTAGGGTTTTAGCCATTTTCTCCATTACATCGGCCTTTGTATTTTTCTTTCGCAGAATGTGGAAGAAACTCAAGCACGTGAACTTTTTCTTGAACGAATTGATAGCTGAGGATATGTTTTGGAGCTGGAATTTGGACGGTCTAGGCATACTGTGAAGTTCCTTTATGATGATTTATGAGTCCCCCAAAACTGTTAGAGTTTGGATATTCAGATCCTGAGCTAGCTTAAGTCCCATGTAGACTGGGAGGAACTCTACCTTGTTGTTTTTTAACTTACCCAATCCCTAGGCGTAGTCAATTAATTTTTTCCCCTTGGAATCATAGATGACTCCCCCCGCACCTTCCACCCCTGGGTTTCTTGTTGTTGCCCCATCGAAGAAGAGGAAGAAGGAATGTTGTTGATTTTTCTAGTGTAAGAAATTGTTGTTATCAAGGCGAAGTTGCCAATATTACTACTTGAGGACCTGCCTGGGGGGGTTAAGGGTATTATTTATTGGCCCCCATATATAAGTGACCCAGTTTTCTTCTCTTGGTTCCAGTGTTCCCGGGGGATCAAAATCTATTGCTTTGGTTATGAAGANAAGTTGCCAATATTACTACTTGAGGACCTGCCTGGGGGGGTTAAGGGTATTATTTATTGGCCCCCATATATAAGTGACCCAGTTTTCTTCTCTTGGTTCCAGTGTTCCCGGGGGATCAAAATCTATTGCTTTGGTTATGAAGAATTTTAAGATCAAACCACATATCTTTGCAAAGATACATTGTATTTGGGGAACCTTTCCTCGAAAAATGGCTTGGTTGCGAGCTAACCATAGCTCCCACACAAAAAAATTGGGAATTTTCTTCCATAGAAGGGTGAATTTATGTTTATTTTTTAAGTTGCCAGCATATCTTTGTTTCCAATTGATAAAAAGAGTAATCTAGTTGTCAGGGGAGGGGGGGGGTTGGGGAGAGGAAGATATATGAGATTCCAGAGCTGTAAAGAGAAATTTCATTCCAAAAAGAGATGTGTGATGGATTTTGAGTCTTCATGGTAGAAGGAGCACCTAGAGGAGCCCTGGATGCCCTGCTTGAGAAGGTTTTCAGTAGTCAGGATTTTACCGTGTACCAGAAGCTAGCAGAAGGTGTTGACTTTTGGGAGCGAGAGATTGGACCATACCTCTTTCCATATTTTGGAGGGGGGAGGCCCGGGGGTTTCTGAGAGGAGAAGGGAGTAACCTTATTTGACAAAGAAAGGTTTACCTCCCCAACTACGGAATTCTATGGTGGTGTGATTAAGAGGGGCACAGCCGACCAGGTTGTTGAAGAGAACCCAGAGAAGGGGGTGAGTATTTTTGGGGGATTGGGTGGTTTCCATCTTACCCAATCCCCTTCATTATTCTAGGAGAATAATTCTTGGAGTTTGTGGAGGCCATTCATGCAACACCAATCTTTGAGAGGATGAAGAATCTTTAGGAAGCTCAAGGGTTCATGGTTGAGGATGCGGTCCATCAAGATGTTTATAGTATCCCCATTTCTAGGGGCCCAAGATAGTTTATCCTGAATTATCGGAGCTACATTCTTGAGGAGACGCCAAATAAGAGAGCCTAGAGTGGAAGGGATTGGTCCCTCTAGGCATATAATCCTGGGAGATTGAAAGTATTTTTGGACTATGGCTTTCTTCCACTAGTCTGGTTTTCCTATTATGAGCTGCCATGCTAATTTTTCTCCCATGGATAAGTTCATATTGACTAGGTCCTTAATAGCCAAGCCACCTTGATTATAGGGATGACAAATTTGCTTCCAATTTATGAGGTGGAATTTCTTAGTGTTTTTTTTTCCTCCTTCCCATAGGAAGCATCTTATGGCTCTGCCGATTTTCTCTAGAATGTTTTTTAGGGCTAGGAGTCCTGAACATTGGAATATTGTAAGAGAGGAAAGTACTGATTTTAGTAAAATTGTTTTTCCTGTCGGATTGAGCCACTGGCCACCCCAATTCTGGATCCTTGCTGAAATGTTCTCTCCTATTTCATACCAAGCTGAGGAGTTGTAGTGATTGAGAAAGATGGGCATTCCCAGGTATTTAAAATGATTCTAGGTGGTGATAATGGGGAAACCAAAGATTCTGGCTATTTGTTCCTTTATGTGTCCCACAATGTGTCAGTCGTAAATTCTACACTTGAGAGTGTTCAACTTACCACCTGAGGCTGCGAGGAAAGAGATGAGAATATTTTGGAAGTGGTTGGTAGTGCGTAATGTGGTTTCTCCTAGCAAAAGGGTTTCATCAACAAATTGAGAATGATTTATTTCCTTGACCCCTCTTGTTATGAGTAATCCTGGGAGATTTCCCATTCTTCTTTCCACTTCTAGATTTCTACTAAGGGAGTCTTCTAGGAGTATGTAGAGAGAGGGGGAGAGAGGGAAGCCCTTCCGCAGACCCCTGCTTGCTTAAAAAAAATTATTTGGTCGTCCATTGAGGAGGGGAGATATCCAAGGATTGTTGATGCAAGCTTTGATCCAATTACTAAGATTTTTTGAGAAGCCATAAGCTTTTAGTATTGAGAAGAGGAAGTTGTGTTTTACTCGATCAATGGAATTTTCCATATCCAGTTTGACAACCATTCCAGGAATTTTAGTTTTCTTGCATGAATGAATGGATTCTTGTACCAAGACGATGTTGTATGTTATCTGCTTGTCCCATAGAAAACCGGTCTGATTTTTTGAGATTATCTTTGTGAGTAGGGGGTTGAGGCGGTTTGCAATGATTTTAGTAAGGATTTTGTAGAAGGAGTTGCAGAGTGAGATTGGACAGAAACGAGAGAAGTTATAGGGATTGGAGTCTTTAGGGATGAGGGCTAGAAAGGGGGAGTTGGTGGCACCCCCAATTCTCTGCTTACGTCATGTGTAGTTTAACATATTTTTTAGATTCCATTTGATAACATCCCAGAAGTGCCGAAAGAATCTGATTGGAAACCCATCAGGCCCTAGCATTTTGTCAGGTTCAAGGCTCCATATTTCTTTGTGTATTTCGTCCTCAGTGATTTCTTTGGTTACCTGATTATTTTGTGCATCAGAAACTAAGTTTGGGATGTTTTCCAGCATGATGTTGGTTTCCACTCTCATTGCTTCCTCCACTTGTTGCTGATATAGATTATTGTAGTGTTGGTAGGCCTCTGCTTTGATCAGTTCATAGGAATCCATTTGTTGCCCCGTGTTGGAAGTGATAGATGTTACAACATTTTTTTTCCTTCGAGATTGGGCTTGCTTGTGGAAGAAGGAGGTGTTTGAATCTCCTGCCTTTATCCAAAGACTCTTGGATTTCAAACGCCAGTGTTCCTCCTCCCTACGCAACATGGTCTGAAGGTGTTGCTGCGCTTCTTTTTCCTGGTTCAATAGAGCTTCCGTAACTAACTCAGATTCAATTTTTTGTTGTATTTGACTGAGTTGCTCAAGCCTTTCCTGTTTTTCTTGTTGGGGGGGAGTGTAGGACCTTTTCACTCACTCTTTAAGAGAGGTCTTGACTTCCTTAAGATTATTTTCCCAAACATATTTGGGGGATCCATAGGTGGAGGTGGTCCAAGATTAAGCAACGAGCACGGGGATGTCTAGATTTTCCAACCATAGCTAATTGAAACGAAAGGGAAGAGGACCAAAGTTCTGGGGGGAGCGGAAAGAGAGAGTGATGGGTTTATGGTCTGAGATGGTGGAGGGGAGGATTTGGGAGGATATGTCTAGGGGGGAGAGTAAAAGGTTGTTGCTGATAAGGAAGCATTCCAGGCGAGCTACAATATGTTGGAGACCGACCCTTCTATTATTCCAGGTATAGTTCCCTTTGACTGGTTTAATGTCTTGCATGTCCCAATCAGACATAAGATCTATCATATTTTCAGAGAAAGGGTCTCTCACTTTGCTTCCTCCTTTCCCCCCCCCCAGGCTGAGATGGGTGTTAAGATATCCTCCAATTATGCAAGAAGAGAGGTCTACAGTGTTTCAGAGATTTGAGAGGGAGGTCCAGGCTGCCAATTTGTCTTTATAGGCGTTTGGCATATAAATATTGATTAAAGTGATAACACTATTGTTTTCCTTGTTTTTGAGAACCGTAAGAATCCAATTTTGAGTTTCAGAGATTACCTCAGAGTTTCATATTTGATCATTCTAGAGTGTAGCAATACCACCAGAAGCGCCCTGAGATCTGACCGTTGCATCACCGGTGTTTTTGTAGAGTTTGATTATTGCTTCAAGGACGGACTTTGCTTCTATTTTGTTTTCTTGGAGGAGAATAATCGAAGGGTTAACCATTTTAATTAGATCTTTTAGAGCGTCGTCGTTAAGTTTAATGCTGAATCCCCTGCAATTCCATGAGAGAAAGATCATTGAGGGGGGTTAGAGGGGGCTCAATAGCCAAGGGTTGAGTGTTCCATTCCTTTGGTCCTTGCTTTTCTTGTTGATATGTGGATAGTGTGCTCTATATTTTTTTGTTTTCCTTGTGCTTTTTCTTTAGCCACTGCTTCTTCTTTGACTTCCTTGTTTGTGCGACACCCTGATTTCCTTGTCCTTTCCTGTGGTATTTCACCTTCTTCTTTTTCCTGCAGGTATTGCATATGCAAATTTGAGTTTGAAGTTTCTTGTTGCACCGGTGCAATTGTGTCTTCCGTGGAGGGATCCTATGTTTCTGGATCATCCTTGATGTTAATTAGGGGTGGATCAGGGAACGAGGAGGGGAGTGTTGCAAAGGGAGGGTTCTGTTTTGAGGAAGAATTGCCAAGGAATTCAAAGGGGTTGCTGCTAGGAAGAGGGTTGGTGGTCGGCGGAGGGGACTTTTTAGGTGGGGATTTTGAACCTAGATTTTTCCTTGAAGATTCTGACAGGGGTTGGGAGCCTGAGGGTCCTGTACGAGATCCATTACTTTTTCCACTGGTGTTTTTTTTGCGAACATGTTTCCAGCCATATTATTGGGGGGGAGAGACATTTTATGAGGCTTGTTTGTTGCTTGGGAAGTTATTTGGAAAGTGGACATATTCGTGACAAGACTTGCATTTGAAAGGAAACTTTTCGTAATCAAGTTTTTTGATGTGGATCCAGTCATCTAGATTTAGCTTGATTGCTTCTGGAAGCCATTTTTCTATATCTACTTCTACACATATTCTTGTACAGGAATAAATACTAGATTTGGACTCTGCTCTATCAATAAATTTCCCTAGGGTATCTCCTATGATTTTTAGTACTTCATCTCCCCAACAATGGAAGGGTAGATGTGGGAGTCTTAACGAAATTGGCACAACTGAGGGGATGTCATTTTCAAGGTCAAAATATGGGGTCCAGTTGTTTAAATAAAAGCCTCTAGGGCCAAAGAAGTATGATCCATTTCTAAATATAATATCCCTATCTGATTTGAGTTTGAAGTAGAAAATATAGAATCCCTTACCACATAAGAACTGATTCATCCGTCCTTGAACCAGGGGGTGCCAGTTCCACTCAATCCAAAGATCTATTTGCGGAGGTGAAGGCCAAAGGCTCACGAACTGTCTGACCAAAGATCGTGAAGCAAAGGAGAGGGATTTTCACCTTGATGAAGTGTTGGAGATTGAAACTTCCAGAATCTGATCCAGTTTCTTAACGAACTGGGAGGTACTCTGTCGGATCGGAGGAAGGGGGAACGAGCTGACTAGGGATTTGAAGGCTATGACTTCATCAAGGAAGTCAGGAGGGGGATCGATATTCTCAGAGGCCATGGCCGACCCAAGGGGGAAGGATCGTCTGGGGCCAAGGGGCGATCAAGAGGCCGAGGAGCAACCGAGAAGGCTGAGAACTTCTTAGGGTTTCTTCAGGGCGAGGCGTGACCTACGATTTCACTTTCCTTATTTTAGGGTTCAAATCTCTCTCTCTCTCTCTCTCTCTCTATTTTTTGGCTACGTTGTAATTTATATTTTCATTTTTTGGAACTACCTGAACGATTGCAACTGCTTCTTCTTGATCTGATTCAATTATTTTAATTAAAGTGTTTTTTAACCAATTCTCAATATATTCTCTCATTGGTGCCACGATGATTTCTCATCTCACTTTAATTTCGAATAATGAATTTTCCAGATCTTTGAAATCCATTGAGAGTTGATGAAGGGTATCCTCAATATCATCATTTTTATTCACATAACAGACCAACCAACTCTCTACCTATGTCTTTGAATATTTGGTTAGGTTGTTAAAATTTTCTGTTGATGCAATCTTTAACGAGTCCAACTTTTCTTCCAATTGTTACTTTGACAAGTGTATTGAATTCATAATTAAGTGTGGGTCCTCGACATCAAATTTAAATATAATTCACCTCTTTTTACACTTATGAAATCACACTCAACTAACATTTCCTTTAAACTTTTGATTCTCTTGATCCAACATGCCTTTAATTATTTTAAACAGATTGCCAAAGGAAAATCCTATTCTTCTCTTTAGAATTCACTAAGACCTGAAACTCTTGCACTAAAAGTAGAAATAGTCCCTTTGTAAAATTATTCATAGTTTTTAATATCTGCTTGAAGGCACTACCTGAAATGTGTCATTCTTGAGCCTAAAGAGACAAATCTTGTTTCCAACTCCCAAGTTTCAAGAATCAGGGACGTTCTCTTTTGGATGTTTTCACCGACACATCTCCTGATAGAAACAAGCAAACTTGATGTTCCTTTTAATCTCGATCTTGATTCAAGTCTTACTTTAAGAGTTATCAAGGTCTGTATGGTGGGAATGAGACTAGAAAACAATGGTGGGGGCATCAAATAATTTTCTAGTTCCCTTACTCTATCTTTTAAAATATCATTTTCATTCTCTATATCTTCAATTGACATTTTTAAAGCTTATCATGTAGCCTCATGTAATTCTATGACCTTTAAGGGTGGGACCGCTTGAAACTCAAATTACAGATTCCATTTTTCTTGAATCTTCTTATTTTTTGCATTGATATTCTCAATAACTAATTTTATTGATTTTTTCTTGAATGTGGCATGATGCAGGGTAAGAGATTCCTCTTCAAATATGATTGGCTCTTGAGTAGCCAATTCTCTCTCAATTGTACCACTTTCTTGTAGCCTCTATTCTTCCGCTACAAATTCTATTTCTTCAATGTTTACATCAAGTTCCATATCTTCTGGGACACTTTCATTTTTAGGTATGTCTTCACTTTCTACCTATTTATTTCCACCTCTCTTTCTCTTACTAGAAATTGGGAGTTTGTGTGGATTTTCTAGATTTCCCTTAGGATGGTTTTGTTCTCCTCCTTCATCAGAATCATCCATCGAGGGATTTCTTTGTTATTGAACTAAATTATGGGGTTTTCCTTTGGGTAGGCCTATTTTTTGAGAAACAATTTGGGGATCATGAACTTCTCTCATTGACAACTCTTCCTCACTGTCTATGCTAATCAATTATACTTATGATTGTCTCAATATATTCTTGCAATTTTTCTACAAGTAACCCTTGGGGGTTTTGATTGTCACCTTATTTTGGGGGAGTGGAGAAGTGGGACATCGAGTGATCAGGGTAAGTAGGTATCGAGACAACATGATGATTGAAGGATCAATATGATAGACAGATCAAGATGAGTATATGGGAGAAACAACAAGATAATGGATAATTGGGGCAGGATTAGAATAGAGATAGTGCTCTATACCTGTGAGTGAATCATCCGCTTCCAAAAATATTCTAAGTGTAGGTGCATAATGAAGGTAACAAAAATCAAGTGAGTGTTGTGTGGGTCTCAAAAGTTGGGCATGACAAGGTAAAGTGTTAGGAACCTGCGATGATCTCAAAATTTTCTAAGCATGGAGGAAATTTTGGAGTGGACTATACAAGAATAATTTCATAATATTTATCACATTTATGGGTCAACAACTATCTCCAACTTTGGGACAAAAACCCCTTGTGGGTTGTTGATAATCCAAAATCCAGAGGAAAATACATTGAACATTGGGTGATGGAGTCAATTAAGCAAACAAAAGATGAGAAAAAAAAAGACTCAATAAGAATGTACAAAAAAAGGGAAAAAAGTTGTGTACATGTTTGTAACTAGGGTATTTTAAGAGAAAACTATATTAATGTGTTTCCCATTAATTGGAAACATTTGAACTATGCCTTTCATAGCTTTCAATAAGTATTAATTATATCCAATAATGTTTTCAATCCCATAAGGACCAATCCAAAGTTCTTCAAAATTTGTATGTAAGGATGGTTTTTCTTTTGCTTTATTCCATAATAACACCAACTGATCCTTTTGGAAATATTTTGCAAATGCACTTTGATCGAAATGCATTTTGACGGTTTGTTGTCATTAAATCATGTTTTTGAATGCCTGGCTTCGTTGTTCTTCCAAATGTATCAACTGGTAAAACCTTCTCTGTAGGGGGGGGGGATTTGTTCGATATCCTTTGTGTTCACAACATAAGTTAGAGAATTCAATTCCAAATGAATAGTAATTTTTACTTCCTTTCCATATACTAAAGTGTATTGTGATAATCTTGTATTATCCTTTGGGGTGAGTCTACTAGCCCATATTGCATCAATCAATTTCATATTCCATTTTTTATGATTTGCAACAATTGTCTTCTTGAGAATATGGATCAATGTTTTATTAGTAGATTCAACCAAGCCATTCCCTTGAGGATAATAATTTGATGATCGCCCCATAATAGTTCCATATTCTCCACAAAATTTTGTGAATTTTGAACCAATGAATATTGATCCATTATTAGTTATAAAAAAATTCGGAACTCCAAATCTTGAAAAAATATTATCTTTGAGGAAAATGATCAACTGCTCATAATCAACCTTTTTCAAAGCTACAAATTCTTTCCATTTTGTAAAATAATCAGTTGTAGTGAGGATATATGAAAGACCTTTGTTGAATTTGGGATTGATTGGTCCAATAACATCCAAAATCCATTGTGCAAATGGATCTCAATTGTTATAGGTTATAATGGCATTGTTGCTTTCTTCATCTTACCTGAAAATTTATAGCAAGAGATACATTTCCTAATAATTGAGTAAGAGTCTTTAAAAATGGATGGCCAATAATAACTCGCTCTCATGATTCTATGGGCAGTTGTTGTGGGTGAAAACTGTCCTCCAAAAGCACCTTCATGAAATTCTTGTAAACGTTTTTGAGCATTCGTGCAATCTATGCATCTGAATAAAATCCCATAAAAATTCCTCTGAAATAAAACTTCAACATCTAATACATATTGATTGGCCTTGTAACGTACCCAACCACCTAGGCTGGGCCACACCACACAAAACTCTCTCTTTTACCACTTTGATACCACTTTGTAATGTACTCATTACAAATACTCAACAAAATTTCTCTGATACCACTTTGTATCGTTCTCCTGGCCCAACCAAGGGACATTACAGTGTGTAATACACATTCAAACAAAATTTCGGCTAACTAATTTAATTCATTTACAGTTAACTCATTTCTTGTATCTTTCATCTACAAATTAAAATAGATTTAGCTACTGTCCATAACCACAAAATATAAGCATATACAACATGCTAATAATCAACATGAAATGCAGTTAAACAACTCATTACAACAACATATAAATCTCTTCCAAATACATAGAGTTCATGCACAACACTTAAACACATAATTTAACACTACAACATGATAAAACACTTATCTTTTCACAACATTTGCACCACCAGCTTCTTGGTACAGACATTCCACCCAACCATAGATTGACTGTTACAAATCTTAATAGTCAGTAACCCTTGAGCTGAGGCTAGCAATCCACAAAAGAGGGTGATCTCTCACAGTCCACTCACAACTCATAAAAATCTCAACCCAACTGATATTCTCTTACAACTATCGTGATTTTCCACGAGCCCTCTTTCTCTTGACCTTCCCAACCCAATGAATGCACCATTCATTTATCAGAGATAATCCAAGGGATGTGCCATCCATTTATCAGGAATAACCCAAGGAATGTGCCATTATTTTTTCAAGGTCTCTATGGCACAAGTAGTTAGGAATCTCTTAGCTGGGAATTCAAGGGAAATTGTTGCTATGAAAAATATCAAAAAACCAACAACAAACACTTGTTATTTTAGTGAAAATCACACATGAGTTCACTCTTCAAGCCCGAAAACCTAGCTCTTCAATTTTCTAGATCCAATTCACTCCAATTATGATCCATCATGCTCTAGAATTCTCCCCCCATGGTTACATCAACTTCAAGCTCTGTTTCTTTCTCTCTCTTTGTTTCCCATGCACAAAAACTCCCTCTATGTGAAATTGGTTCTAGAATTTTAGTTGGTCAAAATGGATTCTTACATTATGTTTTCTTCAAAATTGTAAAAACTTTACGGGTGTTCTACCCACACGTTTTCTTCATGCTCCCATGTAGCATCTTCAATACTCTTGGCACAGGGGTAGACCTAGGGTTCAATGCTCAAGAGCGCACCAACAAAGCCCTAACTACCGACCCTTTCGACAACACCTGTGAAGTAGATGAAGTCTCACCCGAGGTAGAGGCAGGGGTGTTTGCAAGACTTAGGTGTTTGCAAACTTAGCTGGGACACAGATCTATGATTACATTTCTTACAGAGCACTTATCACCGATCGTTCATCAATATTCAATCCTTACTATACTTCGCAGATAACACAGAGCATTGCAGCATTTACTTAGATCTAATGTATCTCAGCACTTAGCAACAATAAAGCAGATCAGATCCAGTAAATCAGCACTAAGAACCTTCATACATGTCATATCTAACATTCACACACCTCTAAGAAGCACAAAGCATAAGTAGATCTATCTAAATGTATCAAAGCACTTAGCAAAAGAAGGGATAAACACATCAAGTTGAAGCACAAAGCATAACACATAGATTTACGTGGTTCACCCCCACCCTGGGGCTACATCCACCAACTCTTCTTCTTTATTAGTGTCTTCAATTGGTTATAGAACAAAGCCACCAAAACCCTACTGCACACAGGACATAATATCTCTGCAGCTCGTTAGATCCTTCTTCCTTGCATTACAACACAAAGCCTTTTCCAACTTCCTACAATGACTAACACTTAGCCCTGGAAGTCTCATATAGGCACAAATCACTTAAAGACCTTACTTTCACTTAGCATACATCACATAGATGTCTCCCTCATATAGCTCACTAACTTACTATTTATACATACAAAATCGGCCTAAGAATGGGTAAAAACCCATGGGCCAATATCCCAATCCCGTTACATATTCCCAAAAACCCAAAATGGACCCAAAAGTGGGCCCAGATATCGTGATCTCCACTCCGTCTTGAGATCCTCCTTTGATGGTTGTCGAAGTCCCAAAAATGGTCAAACATAAACATGTATCTCCCAAAACTTGGTCAAGGGCCAATAGGCCCCCAACACTCACCTGTGACTCGTCCCGAGTTACTATGGTCTAAGCAATTTTTCCTCGAATGCTTCAAGCTGCTTCAACCTGTTGTTGTGCTACGACCTCTTGCTCGACAAAATCTTGGATGAGTGCGTCATTGACGGGTCCCTCTAGGTGTTGTTCTGTTGAACTCACAACCTGTTCTAGCTCTTATCCTCAGCTCTCAACCTATGTGCACAACTGACATGCCTTATCTTGCACCAGTTGAAGTCATTGAGTCACGTCCATCACTTTTCTCTGGATTGTATGGATCTGTTGTTGGGCCATGTGCTACTCATGAGATCTCTTCATTCTTTCTATGGGTGATAGGGCCTTCAGCTGTGTCTGTAGATTTTCAGCTTCATACTTCGCCTCCTGGAGCTGCGACTCCAATTTATATAACTTTGGGTTCTCGGTGAGGTTCTCATATATCTAGGCATTGTAGCTACTCAACTTCTTCTGCTTTAGGGAAAGAGCTTTCAGTCTTTCAACTACGATGCGGGAAGTTATTTCTCTTTGGTCTATGATCTCTTACGGGGTCTCAGGTACTGCACGAAGCTCTAGATCTGCAATGCGTTGTTGTATCTTCTGGATCACATCTTCAAGTTGTGCCACCTGTTGTGGAATTATTTCTTCAGTATGTACCTCAATGAATATCACAGAGCGAAGTTATCTGTTGACCACTTCCTTTATCTCAAGTTTCTCTACAAGCAACTTTTCCTTTCCTTGTTGTAGCTTAGCTTTCTCATCATTCCATTTTTCTTGGAGAGCACTCTTTTCTTGTTCTACAACATTGTGTTGTTCTACAAGTACTCCCTGTACTTGTGTCAAAGCCTAGATGGATTGCTTTGCTTCATCTTTTTATTTTTGAAGTTGAGCCTCGACTCAATCCACGATTTGGTGGAGTTGAGATGGATCATCTCCTATTTCTGGTGTTCTGACTGACAGGGGCGCAGTGGAGACTGCACGCTTCGACTGAAGTGCCTACTGCACTCCTTGGAGCTCTATCTCGATTCAACTGTACATTTCCTCTTATTTAGTCTCTTGCTTCTTTACTATCTCCATCACATTATCATTCAGAGCTGCGACGATGAAGTTGAAGTCATTTGGGGTCAGTGTGGTCTGCAGCTTAGTCATGGGAGCTTTAGAATTCTTCCAAGAAGAAGGTTTCTGAGATGAACCCTTCTTCTTCTTCAAAAGTTTTGCTTCATCTCTGTGCTTTTGTTTGACTTCTTCTAACTCTTCTCCATCACCCTCTTTCTCTAGCATTATGGAAGCAGTCTTCATCGAGGCACTGCTTAAGTCTTGCACATCGATGATCTTTTGTCGCATGCTAGGTCTGGGTATATCCTGAACAATTTCTAGATTGTCTACATCAGATATCTCCGCAAGGTCAGCTGGAACAAGGAGGTCCGCCGACCATTCCTTTGTGATATCCTCTAGATATTCTTCTGTTAATTTATAATAGGACTGTAACTGTTGCTTGTCTCATCAACACATGTTGTGATGTAGAGAAAGTGTCTATCTGCGATGAACTTCATCAGGGGACGAAACCTATGGAGTGTGTTCAGAGTGATGGCGGTGTAGCCTGGATAGCTACTTTGAAATGATTATAATATGAATGAAACATGGCATTTGACTACCATTGTTTATTCATATCGTTCGAGTACCACAGGGTACTGAACTTCGCAATGAACGGTTCAAAGGGTTCGATGTCTAGGAAGGTCGCACCTTCCGGCATTTCCCATGCAATGAATGTGATCAGTATGAGAAGCCAGCTGAAATGGAACTTATACCCTTGGTCCTGGGCTTCCCTGCGATCAAGATCTAGCTGGTTTACAAGGTACTGTGCCCAATTCAACTATACACCCTCCGCACACTTCTCGACGAGGTCTACTACGAATCCGGTCACTTGGGTGGGCCGGTTCTTGTGAACTAATTTCCCAGCAATGAGTTGACAGGCTAGGTGCATTGTGTCATTCTAGATAGAGGTTACCTTGTAGCCTCGCATGCCCTTCTCTACATCTCCATATGTATCCTTTATCTTCTGTGCAAGAGCGCGATCCGCGGTCTTGTCAAGGTAAAAATATTGTGGGTTGGGGCCTTGCATGCTAAGCCTAGTGATCCAATGGATCAAGGTTGGATCCACTATGATATGTCGGTTTAGCCATAAATATCCTCCATGGTAACAGGATAACAACAACTTAACACATGCATTTACTTCTTGATGTCGTCCGAAGTGCGGGATCTTCATCACATTAAGCAGGGTAGACTGCGCGAGGTTATGGGTCCAAGGATGGGGGATAATCTTTGAATTATTTCCTTTCATCTTGGTTAGATACTTATGTAGGGCGAGCATGTTGTAATCCTTTCTGTCGTCGAGGTTGAAGTCACTAAACTTCAATGCTGCTATCTTATCCTGGTCTGTGCGAACTGCACACACCCCTTTCCGGAGGTAAGAAGTGACCAAAGCATACTCAAAATCCCTGGGCACGTTGTCTCTGTTCACTACGCCACTCAGAGGAGGTATATATGTAGGCAATATGCTCGGAATCAACTTGGAATTCGTGATATCATCTCTTTGCTTTGTTCTCATCTTTGTCGCGATTCTGGAAGTTCCTGCTTCGCGAGAAGTCGATGGAGAAGCTTGGACTCCTCATGTCAATGATGCTTGCACACCTGCAGACATCCTTCTTTTCGACATGACTTTCTCAGTCCTGAGATCAGTGAGTACTTCCTTCGTAGATTCTTCAAGTGCGCTAAGCTCTTCGGACATATGCGCTCGGGGTTAATAATATCAGGTTCACAAAGTAATTTAGACACGACAGTAAGATGGAAAGCAAGAGCGTAATGATCACTGGACAATATTAATCAAGGTTGCGAGCTCAAATTCTTGACTTGGAAAAAGTGTTATTCGTGCATGGCGTGACGAGCTAAATAGGTTAGTCGATAACGGTTGGCTCACAATGGTCATGACCCTCCATTAACTCATGTTCAATCAGTTATGGCGTGCCCCAATGGTCTGATGATGCCTCTTGATTACTTTTTTGCTCGTTCGGAGTGAAAGTCGAACGGATATATCGGGCCAATGGCTATATTGCTTCGTCATGGAGAAGTACTTAATGTTGTTGTTATGATATATCAACGAACTTCCAATTCTGCAATTTGTCTTTCTACGAGGTCTCTTCTAGAACCTCTTGTAACCTTTCAATATTAGCCCTTTTCTTTCTTAACTTTCTAGCCTTCTTTCCAGTGAGCTTCGTCTCGGTAATGATTTTATCATTCTAAGTATTTTCTTCTTTGGTCTTATTTACTTCACACTGTTGAAATTTTTTCCTAGGGTTCCTGTGTAATACTTCTTCCTTGTCTAGGATACGTAATTCAATCTTCTAGGGATCCTCTAGTGTTCTCTTAGCCTTGACATCTGAGTTGCTAGTATTAAATATTCACGATCTTCTCTTCTATTCCTCAATCAAGTGTGCAATCCTTTTGGTCATAAAGTATTTTAACTCTTGCTTCTTCTGCTCCAAAACTTCTTCTTCCTCCTTTCATCTGGCTTGATCTCTATCAATCCAAGGTTTTCCTATTAGCATGGTAAACGAGGCTCTGTCTTCAAAAAATTTAATAATCTCAAAGTCCTCTTCTGTCGAAGCTCCATTGACAGTCATAGGTATCTGGGCGAGCCTTCCACATAGGTTTACTAGCTTTCCTCTGAATAAACTTATTCCTCCTAGGGAAGGTATCATAGCAAGCCTTCCTATAGATTCCCAGGTTCTTTCTGGAATAATATTCATCTGTGTTTCTTCATCCAGGACACAGGCAATGTCGAAGTCCCCTATTCTTGCTTCGATGAATTCCTTCTCTTTGAAGATATCTGATAAGCTGACATGTCAGTGGTCATTCAGGGTCTCTTTTACTTGTATCAATACCTTCTCTAATTCTTGCTGGGGTTCTTCCTTTTCTGGATCTACCTCAGGGTTTCCTTGATTCAGATTCATTCCTTCAATCTTAGCAATCATTCTTGGGCAATCCAACACTTCATGGTCCATGGCTTTGCAACAAAGACAACTAGGTCTTCTTCCAGGGAATTCCTTAGCGATATGTCTTGGTCTTCTACAACCATAACAGAGGGTCAATCCTCTCTTTCTTTTAAATGATCCCCAACCTCTTCTGTACTACGGACTAGGATCATGGTAGCTAACTTGCAACAGATTCTTTCTAGGATCCTGCATCCATTGTTAGTCCAAACATTCTTTCTATGCATAGGTATAACATATCTATCATTATTCTTATCAAATATATTCATATCAAACCTTCTTTCATGTGTTAATGCCCTAGTTTTTAAGATAGGATGGAATCTATCAAACATACCTAGATCCATGCTTTAGAAACAAAAAATTCCACTTATCTTACTTTTACAGATCACAAATTTTTCAGATCTAAGAAATTTTAACTATTCTTACCTTTAACAGAGCACAAAGCTTACAGATCTTACCTCTTTCAATTAGAACTTCTCGCTTTTACCTTTCTTGGAGTACAAATATTTCAGATCCTTCTTCTTTTCTACAGATACGACCTCCTTTCTTTCAGCTCTGGCCTTATTTCTTCAGATCGGGCTTCTTTCTCTTAGATCTAACCTTCTTTATTTAGTACAAATCTTTATAGATCAAGTAGAATATTGTGCACTAGGGCACAGATCTACGCATAGAGATTTCACAATTTCAGGATGAATCTTTGCACAGAGCTTCCTCTTTCTCAGTTCCCAGCAATCACAGTTTTAGGTCCCAACAATAGAACCATTTGTTGGCATAGGGGAATACCCAGGGTTCAATGCTCAAGAGCGCACCAACAAATACCTAACTACCAACCCTTCAGCAACACCTGTGAAGCAAATGAAGTCTCACCCGAGGTAGAGGCAGGGGTGGTTGCAAGACTCAGGTGTTTGCAACCTTAGCTGGGACACAGATCTGTGATTATATCACTTACATAGAACTTAGCACCGATCATTCGTCAATATTCAACCCTTACTATACTTCGTACATAGATAGAAAGCATAGAGCACCACCAACATTTACTTAGATATAAGGTATCTCAACACTTAACAACAGTAAAGAAGATCAGATCCAGTAGATCAACACAAAGCACCTTCATACATGTTAGATTTAACATTCACACACCTCTAAGAGAAGAACAAAGAAACGCCGTGAATCTATCTAAATATATCAAAGCCCTTAGCAAAGTAGGGATAAACACGTCAAGTCAAAGCACAAAGCATAGCTTACACAGATTTACGTGGTTCACCACCCCACCCTGGGGCATCCACCAACTCTTCTTCTTTATTAGTGTCTTCAATCGGTTATAGCACAGATCCACCAAAAACCTTCTTTGCATAGGATAAAATATCTGCGCAGCTCGCTAGATCCTTCTTCCTTGCGTTTAGCACAAAGCCTTTTCCAACTTCCTACAATGACTAACACTTAGCCTTGCAAGTCTCATATAGGCACGAAGCACTTAAAGGCCTTACTTTTCACTTAGCATACATCACATAGATGTCTCCCTCGTCGATCTCACTAGCTTACTATTTATACACACAAAATGGGCCTAAGCGTAGGTAGAAAACCCATGGGTCAATATCCCAATCTTGATACATATTCCCAAAACCAATATCCCAATCTTGTTACATATTCCCAAAAACCCAAAATGGACCCAAAAGTGGGTTGAGATCCCATGATATCCGCTCCATATTGCGCTCCTCCTTCGACGATTGACGAAGTCCCAAAAATGGTCAAACATGACCAAGTATCTCCCAAAACTTGGTCAAGGGCCAACAAGGACCATAACAGGTCCATTGAACCTTTACCATCCCTATGGATTTGTTCTTGAGCACTTTTAATTTCCAGTCCAGGATGCGTACTGGTTCCACCTGGAAATCCCCTTTGTGCTCCACGTGGATCACATTCCAATCAATTATGTGGTTAGGATCAAACACATATTTCTCTAAGAATGACACATGAAATACATTATGCACTCTCATGGATGCAGGAAATGATAACATGTATGCAACTGGACCTCTCTTTTATAATATTTCAAAAGGCCCACAATATCTTGCTGCCAACTTCAGGTAGCTTCCTAATCTTAGAAAACTTATCATTGCCTTCACTTTCAAAAACACATGTTCTCCCACTTTAAAATCTCTAAAAACTATGTTTCTGTCTGCATAACTTTTCTGCCTATCTTGGGAAACCTTTAAATTATGCTTTATCTTTTCCATCTGATCTTCCATTTCCTTTAACAATTATGGCCCAACAATGGCTTTGTCTTATGGATTATCCCAACTCATTGGAGTGTCACATTTTATACCATAAAATGCCTCAATTGGACTCATTTTCAATGAGGCTCGATACCCATTGTTGTAGGAAAATTAAACTAAATGAATATAATCTTCCCACTTTGATGGTTGATCCATCATATACATTCTAAGAATGTCCTTAATTATTTTGTTAGTCCTTTCTATTTTCCCATTTGACTCTGGAAAATATTTTGTACTAAGATTTAAATTTGTTCCAAATCCCTTGAACAAACCTTTCCAAAAATTAGATGTCAACTTTGGATCTCTATCTAAAACTATTTCCTTAGGCACTCCATGTAGCCTAGCAACTTCTCTCATATAAATTTATAAATTTATGCAATATTTTTTGCCTTGTGTGTGGTCCTTACTGGGATAAAATGCGCTACTTTAGTCAATTTATCCACCACCTCCATGGTGGAATCATGTCGCGTCACTGTTCTAGGTAGCTTAGTAATAAAATCAACTGTAACTACTTCCCACTTCCATTCCAGAATGGGCAATGGCTGTAGAAAACTTGTTGCATGCCTATGTTCAGTCTTCAATTTTTTTCATTCTAGACATCTAGCTATGTAATTAACCACTTCCTTTTTCATTCCTGGCCAAAAATATTGGCTTTTTACTGTTGCAATTTTCTTATGATTTCCTGGGTGCCCAACATATGGCACATTATGCATCTCCTTCAACACTGCATTTTTCAGCTCATTGGAATTCAACACATATACCTTGCCTTTGTACATGAGAATTCCATCTTCTTTCAACTTATAATAATTAATTTTTTGTTGAAAATTACCTTGTTGTAATGCTTCTTTTATTTTCACATAGTTTTGATCTAAATTTTCTGTTGCAATAATTTCAAGTCTTTCACATCTTTTATGTACATGTTGATGGCTGCAATATGCACTTCATGATCTCTCCTACTGAGTGCATCAACCACTTTATTTTCCTTGCCCTTTATATGCTTAATTTCAAAGTCATACTCACTCAAAAATTTCAGCCATCTGGTTTGTCTGACATTTAGTATTGCTTGTCTAAACAAATGCTTCAAACCATAGTGGTCTGTCCTTAGCTTGAATTTCTTACCCATAAGGTAATTCCTCCACATTTTCAATGCATGTACAATCACTACTAACTCCAAGTCGTGTGTAGCATAATTCCTTTCATGCTCTTTTAATTTTCTGGACTCATATCATACCACATGGTCCCTTTGACTAAGAACTCCGCCAAGTTCTTCCTTGAATGCATCGGTGCACACAAAAAAATATTCATTTGGATTTGTAATCTTCAATATTGGTGCACTTGTCAATATTCCCTTCAATTGTTGAAAACTCTCTTCACACTTGGAATTCCATTCAAATTTCACTCCCTTCTTTTGCAAAGAAGTGATTGGACTTGCAATCTTTGAGAATCCTTTTATGAATCTTCAGTAATAACCGACAAGTCCCATGAATGATCTGACCTTTATCACATTCTTTGGCACTGACCATCCTCTAATGGTCTCTATCTTCTCAGGATCAAATTCTATCCATGTTTGTTGATATTATATACCCCAAGTAGTGAATCTTATTTTGATAAAAGGTGCACTTACTTAGCTTATAATACAATTTATGATCTCTTAAAAATTGCAACACAATTCTTAAATGTTTCTCATGTTCCTCTTCGGATTTAGAGTAGACGAGTATATCATCCAGGAACACAATCACAAAATTGTTCATGTACTCCCTGAACACTCTATTCATCAAACACATAAAGACTATTGGGGCATTTTATAGTCCAAATGGCACTACCATGAATTCATAATGCCCATATCTTGTTTTGAATGTTGTCTTGTTGATGTTTTCTTCTTTTATTCTCACTTGATGATAGCCCGTTCTCAAGTCAATCTTCAAAAATATTCTTGCACCTTTCAGCTGATCAAATAAATCATCAATTATGGGAAAAGGATACTTATTCTTTATGGTAGCCTTATTAAGATTCCTCAAATCAATACATAGCCTCAAGGTTCCATCCATCTTCTTCACAAAAATAACTGGGGCTCCCCAAGGTGACACACATGGCATATATACCCCCTTTTTAACAACTCTTCAAGCTCCATCCGCAACTCCGTCAATTCTAGTGTACCCATATTGTATGGTGTCCTGGATACTAGGGAAGCTCCCGGCACCAAATCAATAGAGAAATCAATGTCTCTCTTTGGTGGAAACCCTGGAATTTCTCTAAAAACATCTTCAAAATACCTCAAGACTGGATGGTGTTCAATGCTTTCCACTTTGTCTTTGAATGCCTCCTCCATATGGGATGTAAACATTCGATATCCCTTCCTGAAGCTCTTCTTCAACTGCATATCTGAAATCTCTCTAATAGCTACAACTCTTGGAATGCCTTGAATCTTACCTTGCTTCCCTTCCTCAACAAGACATGTGATTGTCTTGTTGTAACAATCTAGCACATCATTATGTTTTTCTAACCAATCGATGCCAATTAAACAGTAATATGAACCCAACAGTATGATGTTTACATATACCTTTGTGCTAAGTCCATTCATATCTATCGAGAAATATTTAACCAACTCATTGATTTTCCTCTTATCCCCCGTGGATAACTGAACCAACCAAGATTTATTATGCTTACTTATTTGCAAGTGAAATCTTTCAACAATGTTAGCATTTATGTAACTATGGCTAGCTCCAGAATCAATCAAAATTGCTATGGGTTGGTTGTCAATATTACCTTCCACTTTGATCATGGGAGATTGATACTCAACCTTCTTGTTTTCCAAGGCTGCATAAATCCTTGGCATGATTCCTCCCATGTCCTCCACTGTTTCACCTCCTGAATGTTGTGTATAGTCCTCATTCTTTCTTCTTTGTGAGGGTAGTTCCTATATAAGTTATTTCCCTCACATCCCAAACATTGAACAGGTTGTTGCCTTGGCCTTTTCCCAAATGAATCTGCATTCTTTTGCTCATTTTGGACTGTCTAGCCTTGTGGATTTTCTTGGAAGTTATTTCTAAAAAAAGGGTGGCTTAAAACATTTCTACCTTTGATCCTTTTTCCCTTTCATCTTGTCATTACAAGTCTTTTGGAAGACTGGATTTCCTCTATTCTTCTCATAAATATGCCTTGATATCCTTATGGTTTCTTCCAATTTCTTGGGGTTATCATATTGAATATTGTCACTATATAAGGAGGGTAACCCACTTAGAAAATTTTGGATTTTAACCTTCTCATCTGTTATGAAGTCAACATAATTCAACAATTCAAAGAAATGCTTGTAATATTCCTCCATTGTCATGGTTCCCAACTTGATTTCAAAGAAATCTTTCATCTTTCTCTCATAGTAATGCTCGCACAAATATTTCTCCTAGAAATATCCTTTGAATTACCTCCATGAGATCCTTTTCTCATCAAGGTTCTTGGATTTCTTAAGTTGATCCCACCACATGGCCACCTTTCCTTGCAAGTGGTAGGTGGTGATTCTAGCTTCTACATGCAAGGGGTAATCATGTAGCTGGAAATATTTCTTCATTTCCAACAACCAAGCCTCGACCTCTTCACCCTTTTGGTGTTGTACATTGAAAGTAGGTGGCTTGATATTCCTGAGTTCACCCTGAAGGATATCTGCCTCAGGCCTTCTTCTTTGCCTCCGAACATGAGACACACTTGGACTACTCCTTGGACTTGAACTTGCATGAGTTATTCTAGTGGATTTCCTTGGAGAATGAAGGTGTTTTCTCATGCTTCTTGATTGCCTGTCATTTCCATGATCATCCCTCTTTCTATGGGTTCTTGATGTTGATAATTGTCTAGCACTAACTTCTTGCTAGGTGTCAGAATCCTTGTTAACTTTCTTATGTGACATATTCAAACTTTGAAGTATCTCTCCCAAGCCTTCACGATTATTTCATTATCGTCCCTATAGCTCTGCACTTCTTTTTGCAGGATACTCATAGTTACAGGCTCTTGCTTGTTTCTTCTCCCATTAGAATCAATCTCGGCATTACCCATGCTGGTATGAAAACCTCCAATTTCTTATTCATGGATGTAAAACCCTTGAGCCTCCTCCATGTCTCTAGTTCTCATGTAGGGACTAAAGTCTACTTTTCTATATCTCTAATTCTGCAAGAATGTGCACGCAATATAATTGCTATTAGAATTAAGCATATTTCAAAATATCTATTAATTATATTACAAGATATGCTTCATTTCAAATCATGAAGAATATTAACACATTATTATAGAATATTATTCCTTAAATGCATTCTTTTCCGAAAAAAAATTCCAACGAATGTCTTCCTGCCTTAATCTGAGTTCTGAGTGAAATTTAAAACAATTACAAGTTGAAATTTACACTCTTTTTCTACTACATAATTCACTTCTATCATTTTTTAAGAAGATATAATGCTCAATCAAAAATTCAGGGTTGACATATTTCTTCTACTCCTCATGACCTTCCCCAATGACTATTCGTTCACTTTAATCCGAGCTTTGCGTTGGAAGTTATGGTGGAATAACACTGAAAAATTATTCGATAATGATTTCAACACAGTATAAACACTCAACAACCATCCAAGCATCTCTTTATTATATCTCCATCGTTGATGGATTCACCATGGATGTAAGTCACATCTCTTCACTGCCATACTCTTCACACCCAGAGTCTTGGTACTTAGCCATTTTTCCATCTTCACAAGCTCATTGATGTCTTATTATATAAGAATCCTTTCATACGTCCGTCCAAGAAGCCTTCTAATGCAGGAGCATCATCAACATCGTTAGCGAGCACATGTGGCAGGAAATAGCAATGCTCGAGAATCATTTCAGAGTCTCAAATGCTGGGAGTTACTGCGAATCGTTTGGGGAGCTGATGAAGAACAAAAGAAGATCAAACACTTGGAGGTGAAATGATCATGAGCGATCAGGTATTTTCACTTTGAGTCTTGAATGTAACTGAACTTAGGTAGCAGTTAGGTTTTTGTTTTGAGTAGACGAGTAGTCAGGGGGGATCCTAAGGACCCTATAAGATAAATAGAGGTTTTGTATGCCCAAATAAGGCTGTTGCGAGTTACTATGAGTTTTTGAGTTTTATTTGTTGTTTGAGAATAGTTGTAGCCATTTTTATCTTCTGAATGAATATAACAGAGGAAATTGATCCAAATGCGTGATGTTGTTACTGTTTGTGATTCTCTGTTATTGTGTTTTCATAAATGAATGAATTTCGTTATGAATGGATGAAACTGTGAATGTTAGTATGAGTTTCAATTGTTTCTCTTATGTTGAGTGAGTGCAAGGTGTGCACACAGAACACGAGGAGTGTGTGATGGGATCTGTTTCGATTCTAAAGCTTAGAAGAGATAGAACGAGACTTTCCCTTTGCAAGGAGTGAAAAGCGACTGCTACAAGGTGTGCATAGTCATCCGCAAGAACCAAGTCTTGCGTAGGAATCTGCTACAAGGAGTGCACACATTTGGAATTCGAATAAGTGTCAAAGGGACTCCATAAGACGAAAAGTCGCAAAACATGAAATCCTAACATGATCACAGTCGTTGATCGAGGAGAATATCTGGACCATTGATCTAGTGCCATCGCGGTTTCGACTATTGGGAGAATGGAGGTAGGGAGACCCCCAAAGTCGCAAAACACAAAATCCCAACATGATCACATTCGTTGATCGAAGAGAAGATCTGGACCGTTGATCTAGAGCCATCGTAGTTTCAAATATCGAGATAACGGAGGTAAGGAGACCCCCAAAGTCACGAAATGTGAAATTGTGACTTGATCACAACCGTTGATCAAAGGAAGAATCTAGGCCATTGATCTAATTCCATCACGATTTTGGTTGTTGGGAGAACGGAGGTAGGGAGACCCCTAGAGTCACGAAACCCGAAATCACGAGGCACCTTTTATTCAAGAACATGGTCACCACCCATGGTCACATTGAAGGAAGATAGGGGAGGAGCTAGTACATACTAAACTCCTGTCAGGGTTTTGGAGGTTGGGAGAATCAAGGTGATTCACATGCAAAGACCCGACATGAGAAATCATTAAATGCCTTTTGGGTTAGGCTCATGGTCACAGCCAGTGGTCGCGTGAGAGAATCTTGCACCTGGTTCTTATTCGCAGTACGAAGTTTCTTGAAAAGGACATGCAGACATTTCTTGAATATTCCAGTGAGGAATCGAAGAGATGCTCCAGCTCGAAGATTGAGATGATCCAGAGAATGGGAGGTCAACAGACCCTGCTGAGGTGGGGGCACTACATTAAGTGGTATCAGAGCAGATTTTCATCTGTATATTTCAGGTGAAGGAGATAAAGGAGGTGAAAGAACTCGAAGCCACACTCTGTGTGTGAGAGACAATAGACACAATGCCACCGAGGAGATGAGTGGAACAACCTTTAGCCAATCAATTTGTAGAAAGGGAAATGTGAGAACTTTGTCCAAGGCTAGAGGCGATGGAGGCAGCGCAAAGAAGAGCACCTGACACTGGAGACATCAGTGATGCAGAGAGCAAATAAGTAGAAGTCTAAGAAGCTGCAGGAGAGAATTTTGTTGAAGAACGCTTGTTGAGAGCAATTGTCAGATTGGGAGCTAGAGCCAAAATAGAGGTCCCAATGTACAAAGGCAATTTGGATGTTGAAGAGTTGTTGGATTGGATAAGATCCATGGATAAATATTTTGACTATGAAGACGTTGATGAGGAGAAGAGGGTGAGACATGTTGTCACCAGAATCAAGGGACATGTAGCACTGTGGTGGGATGAACTGTAGACTGAGAGGAGAAGCAAGGGAAAATAGAAGATAAGTAATTGGGACAGAATGGTAGCCAATATGAAGGCTAAATTTATGCCCAAATATTACCAGATCAATCTATTCAGGAAATTGCAGAACCTAAGACAGAAGGGTATGACAGTGAAAGAGTACATAGAGGAGTTCTACAAGATGAACATCAGAACTGAACAAAGAGAGAAGGATGAAGACAAAGTTGCTAGGTATATAAATGGCCTGAGGTATGAAATCCAGGATGAGATCAACATGATGTCAATAAGGAATGTGGAGGATGCTTATCAGTTCACACTGAAAGAAGAGGAGACGTTGGCTAGAAAAAAATCCAATGAGGTAGAGGTAGAAGTCCAGTCCCAAACAAAGGCAAGGGAGTTGCCCATGACAAGGAAAAAAAATCCAAAGATGAGACTGAGAAACCACATAGTCACTCAGAAAGAGGAGGAAGTTCCCAAGGAAGACATGATGGTGGAAGAAGTTCTTCTAGAAGAAGAGGAAGAGGTAGAGGAGGAGAAGTGAGATGTTACACCTGTGGAAAGGAAGGACATAAGTCTTGGGAATGTCCCAAGATAAAGAAAGAAGGAGAAGGTGAAACTCACATTTCGGAAGCAGGGAGAAGAAATGTTGAAGAAGAAGGAGTAGAGGATGGAACATATCTGATGTTGAGAAAAGTTCTCTTAAAACCAGAGGCAGAAGTTGAAAAACTGTTGCAGAGGAACAATCTCTTCAGGACAACTTGCAAGACTAAGGACATAGTCTGCAAGGTGATAATTGACAGTGGGAGTACTGACAACTTAGTATCCACAAAGATGGTGGATAAATTGGAGCTGGAGACAACTACACACCCAAAACCATACAAAGTCTCATGGTTGCAGAAAGGACACCAAGTAATGGTTACTAAACAATGTCTTGTTGAATTTAAGATAGCAGGATATAGAGATGAAATTCTATGTGATGTAATTCCCATGGATGTATGCCATATTTTGTTGGGAAGACCATGGCAATTTGACAGGAATTTCATTTATGATGGGAGGAATAATACATACAACTTGGAGAAGAATGGTAGGACACACATGTTGTTTCCAATAGAGGAGAAGAAAGTGAGAGAAGAAGCCATCACAAGCATACTTCTCATGAGCGGGAAGGAACTCCTGAAAGAATTCAACAAAGGACAGGAGATGAAGTTTGTTGTGGTGAGGAAACCTAGAGTTTTACTTGCAAGTACTTTGATGGATTATTTTCCTAAAGAAATTCGGGAATTGTTGGATAATTGTGCTGACATAGTGGTGGATGAGCTGCCTAACTCATCGCCACCCATAAGAAGTATTAACCATCATATTGATTTGATACTAGGATCATGTCTTCCAAACAAAGCAACATACAGAATAACACCTCGAGAGAATGAGGATGTAAAGAATCAAGTCCAGGATTTGTTAGACAAGGGGTTGGTCGGAGAGAGCTTGAGTCCATGTTCAGTACCAACTTTGTTGAGCCCAAAGAAGGATGGAGAATAGAGAATGTGTACAGACTCAAGAGCCATTAACAAAATCACCATCAGGTATAGATTTCCTTTGCCAAGAATGGATGATTTAATGGACTGTATAAGTGGAGCAAACTTCTTTTCTAAGATAGATTTGAAAAGTGGATATCACCAGATAAGAATGAGAGAAAGTGATAAATGGAAGACAACCTTTAAGACAAATGAAGGTTTGTATGAATGGCTTGTTATGCCATTTGGCTTAACAAATGCCTCAAGTACTTTTATGAGGTTGATGAATGAAATATTGAAATATTTCATTGGCAAGTTTGTGGTTGTATATCTAGATGATATATTGACCTTTAGCAAGACTAAAGAGGAGCATTTGAGACACCTGGCACTAGTGATGAGGAGACTACAACAGGAGAAGATGTTGATAAATCTGAATAAGTCCTCTCTTATGAAGACATAACTCATTTACTTGGGTTTTGTGATCTCTTCAAATGAACTGAAGATGGATCCAAAGAAGGTGAAAGAAATCAAAGAATAGCCATCACCAAGAAGCATGTTTGAGGTAATAAGATTTCATGGATTAGAAAATTTCTATAGGAAGTTCATCAAAGATTTCAGTGGAATTTTTGCACCAATGATGGATACAGTGAAGAAGAAGCACAAGTATTTTAAATGGACAGAGGAGGCCGAGAGGAGCTTCAACATACTGAAGGAGAAGATAACAGAATGACCAATTCTAGTCTTGCCAAATTTTGAAAAGACATTTCAGGTGAGATGCGATGCAAGTGGAGTTGCAATTGGAGCAGTTTTGAGCCAGGATAATAGACTGTTTGCCTATTTCAGTGAGAAGATGAATGAGACTAAGAGAAAATACTCCACATATGATAAGGAATTTTATGCCATAATTCAAGCCTTGAAGAAATGGAGACATTACCTTGTCCCACATGAATTTGTCTTGTATAGCGATAACCAAGCTTTACAATTCATAACCAGATAGAAAAAACCGAATCAGAAGCATGCAAAGTGGATTGAGTTTATGCAGAATTTTACTTTTGTCATAAAACATATTGTTGGGAATGCTAACAAAGTTGTTGATGCATTGAGCAGGAGATGTTTGATTCTGCAGGAATTTCAGGTGAAGACCTTGGGGTTTGAAAACCTTAAGGAAATGTACCGTGATGATCCGTATTTCAAGGAGGCATACGAAGCATGCGTGAATCCTTTGCTGAGAGATAGGAACTAGTGGGCAGAGTATATAATTCAAGAGGGATTGATGTTCAAGGGAAATCAGTTATCCATACCAAAATGTTCAATGAGGAACAACCTTTTGAAGGAGACGCATAGTGGAGGATTGGCTAGACATTTCGACCATGATAAAACATTCACAGAGTTGAGTAGTTCATACTATTGGCTAGGTATGAGGACAAAAGTGATGAAATTTGTGAATAGATGTAGAATCTGCCAACATGCAAAAGGTAAACGACAAAACACTAGATTGTATCAACCATTGCCTATACCAGAGAAGCCTTGGGATACGATAAGCATGGATTTTATGTTAGGACTACCAAGAACACAAAGAGGATGTGATTCCATATTTGTGGTGGTGGATATATTTTCAAATATGGCACACTTTATCCCATTCCAGAAGACCAGTGATGCAACACATATTGTAAATCGATTTTTCAAGGAAGTTGTGAGACTTCACGGCCTACCCATAAGCATCGTCGCGGACAGAGACACAAAATTTGTTGGTCATTTTTGGAGAACACTATGGAAGAATTTGGGGACATATCTATCCTTCATCTCAACTTATCATCCTCAGACAGATGGACATACTGAGGTGGTAAACAAAAGTTTGGGAAACTTGTTGAGGAGTCTGGTCACTGAGCATCATAACTAGTGGGATCAGATTCTGCCACAAGTAGAATTTGCATACAACAAATTGCTAAACAGAAGCACTGGAAAAATCCCATTCAAGATATTGTATGGAATGCAACCTAGGGGAGTATCCGGGTTGAGAGACTTGGGACAGAGTGAGATCAGAAGCACTGGAGAATAATATTGTGTTGTTGAAATGCAGAAGCTCCATAGCCAGATCAGAGGACAATTACAGAACTCTAGTGAAGAGTACAAGTGCAGAGTTGATCAACATCACAGAGAAATTCAATTTGAGGTGGGAGATCAGGTTCTGGCACATCTCAGGAAAGAAAGGTTCCTTAGGGGGACATATATCAAGTTAAAAATGAAGAATATAGGACCATGTAAGATCTTGAGGAAGTTTGATGCAAACACCTATGAGATTGAGCTGCCAGATGATGTGGGCATATCACCCATATTCAACATTTCAGACCTGTATCCTTATAGGAAAGATGAAACAGAGGGATCAGAAGATCAAGATAAGATTCAGTGGGAGAAACAAATGCCTATAGAAGAAAAACCACAGATGGAGAAGATCATTGACTAGAGAATTGGCAAAAAGAC
>SNQJ01S0072444.1:38781-66587 GCA_010110895.2 Picea sitchensis
CCATCGTGGTTTCAGCTATCGGGAGAACAAAGGTAGGGAGACTCCCAAAGTCATGAAACACGAAATCCTGACATGATCACAATCGTTGATCGAAGAGAAGATCTGGACCGTTGATCCAACGCCATCACGGTTTTGACTATAAGTAGAATGGAGGTAAGGATACCCCCAAAGTTTTAAAATGATAAATCTCGACTTGATCACAGTCGTTGATCAAAGGAAGAATCTGGGACGTTGATCTAATTCCATCGCAATTTAGGCTATCGGGAGAACGGAGGTAGGAAGACCCCCAGATTCGCGAAATGAGAAATCATGAGGCACCTTTCATTCAAGCACGTGGTCACCACCTGTGGTCACATTGAAGGAAGATAGGGGAGGATCTAGTACATGCTAAACTCTTGTCGGGGTTTCGAAAGTTGGTAGAATCGGGGTGATTCATGTTGGAAGATTGATTGTTGTCATTGATGTCAACCCTAGTCATGGGTTTTGGACCGCAAGATTGATAAAGGTATTTGGACATGAAGGAAAATGCACATGCATATACAACACCCATGAATGGATAGTATACATCATGTTATTTCCGGTGGTATGGCACATCCACATGGATCCTCATGGTTGAGGAGAAATGGGTACAGAAGATGACAAAGTGAATTGAAAAGGAAGTACATGTAGGCCACAGAAAATAATTAAAGAAAATAATTACAAAATAAGAAAGTGTCGGTCGACCCCTAATGTTAAAATGAAGTGACATAAATGGTATAAATAAATATCATTATACATTCATTTGATACAAGTGGAATTCCAAAGGGAAGAAAGAAGAAAGGAATTCCGGTTCAAGGGAGGATGAAGTCTTTTGGTGATGTGTTCTAAGTATCAACTTAATTGTTAATTGTCGAGCGGTTTACCTTCAGTACAGTTTAACCAACTGGAAGGAAGATCCTATCACGAGAATGGAAGGAAACATTCAAATGGTGGAATCCCATTTGATGGAAACAATTTGAATACTGGAAAAATAGAATGAACGTGCCAGAAATCTCTTAGGGCAGATGTTTGGATCTCGGTTGCTTCAAGATACAATGCCGAAGAAACCAAAGACCGTGGCTCATAAGGAAGCAAAAGGAACAACAAGCTGACAATAGATACCATCTGGATGGATTAACATATTCATTGAAATCCAAGGTGGGATCCCATGTGCATCAACAAAATATCTTTGGGACAAGCACAAAGAACTTTATGCACAGGGAAGAAGAAGAAAGTTGAGATATTTACAACATCTCATATTTCAAAGAAGTAAATAGAGGTCGGTTCTTTTTCTTCAATTGTGAAAGAGTAAGGTCACGTTGAATTTGAATATCCTCATCAGGATTGAAAGAAGTGACGAAGAAGAAAAATCATAAAAAGAAAAAATTATTAAACAAAAAGATGAGAATCTTAAAAAATATAAGCATGTTAAGAGATTGAAAATAGCAAGCTCAAAGACAAATAAAACTAAGAAGTGGGTGGTTGGATTGTGAAAAGATAGTTGTAAGCATAAAGAAACAAATAGAAGACTTTCAAAAAATAAGATAAGAAACCATTTCCTTAAAAACTATACTTGAAGAAGCAAAGAAGAATAGAAAGTAAAGAAAGGTCAAAGATAAAAGAAGAAGATTGTGAGAGCTTGGGAGCAAGAAGTTGTCTCATTAAGGAAGGCTTAATAAACTCTCAAGTGTCAAAAGACTTAACACATCTTGGATGCATGATTGAAACTTCATACAAAGAAGAAGGCATGAAAATACCAACAAGAGGTTGAAGAAAGATCTACACAAACATTTGATGAGAAGTGGAAAAGGATACTAGAAGAAGAAGATTACAAAAGAATGAATATCCAAGAAGACCTCCTACAACCCGAGAAATCAAAGAAACAATCAATTATGAAGGAAACACATAAAAATAGATCCTTGAACGGATGGACTAAAACGAAGCCCTTGCCAGGTAATAAATTTCTTTCTTGGTCATTTGTTATACTTGCCGAATTTGGACTATAAAAGGCAATTAATTCAAATCAATGAAAAGGAACAAATCATACAGAAACATGAATGGGTGTAAGCGAAGATATGGAAATAATCGATGGATTTGTCGAGTTTTATAATTCATTTGCAGGTTGGTGGACAAAATATTTGTGTACCTAAATGCAATTATCTTGAATGCAGCCTGATATGCGGATATGAATGAGATATTACCTATGCCAACCATAGTATGGAGAAGGAGATAAATTCCAAACAATGAAGATTTCCAAATAGCATTGACGCTAAGAAAAATCAAAAAGAAGAGATGAATGGTACATAGGCGGTGGATGTTCTTCACACGTGGCTAGGGATCAAGACAAATTCATTGAAAACTTGAAGAGAAGTGTAATGTTGCGTTTGGGGAATGGCTCATGCATAAAATACTTGGGAGAAGGTGTAGTAGAGCTTGGAAGAAAATGCAAAGCAAAGAGAATGTTCTATTGGTTGAAGACTTGAATCATAATCTACTTTCGATTGGTAAAATGTGTGATCGAGGATACCCTCTTACGTTTGATTCACGAAAATGTAAAGAGTCGGAGAAAATAACTTCGGAAGATTGGTTGCAACTGCAGCAAGAATACCGAACAACATATACATCCTAGACATGAAGAGAAGACAAAAACCACACAAAAAGATTCCTGGAAGAAAACGTCCCAAGACCAAAAATAAGGATGAAGTATTATTGAGTGCCACATGTTTGGGAGGCGACTAAAGAAGAATGTTACCTTTTTCCATTAAAATCGGGGGAGAAGACATACCCTTTTGCATTGATGTGAGGGAGAAGAGAATGGGATAATGAATGGGGGAAGCATGAGTGTTGCCATCAATGACAAAGGGAGATTGGAAGATTGATTGTTGTCATTGATGGTCAACCTAGTCATGGGTTTTTGGACCATGAATTGATAAAGGTATTTGGACGCGAGAGGAAAATGCATGCATATACAACTTTTATGAATGGATAGTATACATCATATTGTTTACGGTGGTATGTGGCCACGTCCACATGGATCCCTCATGGTTGAGGAGAAATGAATTTTAAGAAGATGACAAAGTGAATTGAAAAAGGGAAGTACATATAGGCCACGAAAATAATTAAAGAAAATAATTACAAAATAAGAAAATTAGCCAGGTCGGCCTAATGTTAAAATGAAGTGACATAAATGGGTATAAATAAATATCATTATGCATTCCGACATTACAAGAGGTGGAATTCGGAGGAAGAAGAAAAAAGAAGGCCCGGTTCAAGGAGGATGAAGTCTTTTGGTGATGTGTTCTAAGTATCAACAATTCACATACAAGAGACCGGAACACAATCACGAAATCCTTACAGGTTAGGCTCATGGTCATAACCAGTGGTCACGTGAGAGAAGCCTGTGCCTAGTGCTTGTTAAGCCTGATGAATTTTAGTGAAAAGGACCTATGGACATTTCTTGAAGATTCTAGCGAGGAAAGTTTCTCTATTTCGAGGTGAGAAAGATCCGAGGAGACCAGGTCGGCCCTAATGTTAAAATGAAGTGACATAAATGGTATAAATAAATATCATTATACATTCATTTGATACAAGTGGAATTTCAGAGGGAAGAAGAAGAAAAAGAAGGCCGGATTTCAAGGGAGGATGAAGTCTTTTGGTGATGTGTTCTAAGTATCAACAATTCACATGCAAAGACCCGACACACGAAATCACGAAAATCCTTTTGGGTTAGGCTCATGGTCATAGCCAGTGGTCACGTGAGAGAAGCCTGTGCCTAGTGCTTGTTCGCACAATAGATTTTCGTGAAAAGGACCTATGGACATTTCTTGAAGATTCTAACGAGGAATCGAAGAGTTTCTCTAGCTCGAAGATTGAGAAGATCCAGAGACTAAGAGGTTTGCAGACCTTGCTGAGGTGGGGCCACTGCATCACCTTGACACTTAGCCATTTTTCTATCTTTTTGGAATCACAAACTCATCATCTTGTCACCTTCATTTCATAATTTTGTTCGAGAAGTCTCCATACTTAACCATTTAAAAACAAAAATCTTACCACAATCTCATGGAATTGAAAGATGGCCTGCCACATGGTTCCACATCACCTAACAAATTTCATTCCATCCACCATGTATCTTCCACCATGGTAGTACACATCATTCTTCCACGTTAGCTAACACGTGGCCACCATGTCATGCCAATGCCATCGTACTAAAAAATACCCAAATTTTTATCCGATTTTTTTTTTTTCTTAATTGTCCCAAGAGACTAAAATTTGTAATTAGTCATTTGGCCTCCATTAGAACTTATAATTAATCTCAATACATCCAAATTGTGTCTGTGAATACAATTCGACCCTCCACCCTCTTCAAATTCGCCTCTTGCGCATGGAATTTGTCTTGAAATATTCTGCGAAAATTAGGGCTTTTACCCAATTTCACCTCAATTTTTTCATGGGCGCCATGGCCGCTCTATAACTTCAACTTTCGTCCATATGCAGCCCCAAAAATACTCAGTAAGAGATTGAATTTTTCTCACATTTAATTTCTGGCTCAATTCTTCCAAATTATTTGCAAAATTCCTTTAATCCCTCTGCAATAATTTTCTCCAATGAATTGCAGGCATCCTCATTTCGACATTATGTCAAACAATTTTCATGTTTACTCTGCAAATTTCAGTTCTACGCTATGCTAACTGGCCCATGCAGGCTCAGTGTTGGAAACTAGGCTCTAATACCACTTTGTAATGTACCCAACCACCTAGGCTGGGCTACACCATGCAAAACTCTCTCTTTTACCACTCTAATACCACTTTGTAACGTACATGTTACAAAGAATCAATGGAATTTATTTGATACCACTTTGTATCATTCCCCCAACCCAACCGAGGGACATTACAGTGTGTAATAAACATTCAAACGAAATTTTTTCTAAATAATTTAACTCATTTACAATTAACTTATTTCCTGTAGCTTTCAACTACAAATTAAAACAGATTTAGCTACTGTCTTTAACCACAAAATAGAATCATCTACAACATGTTAATAATCAACATGAAATCCAGTTAAAAAACTCATTACAAAATCATATAAATCACTTCCAAATACACAGATTTCATGCACAACAATTAAACAAAGAACTTAACAAAACAACAAGATAAAACACTTATCTTTTCACAACAATTGCACAACTAACTGCTTGGGATGAATGTCCCACCCAACCATAGAATGACTGTTCCAAATCTCAACATTCAGTCACCCCCCAACCCTCTTCCTCTTGACCTTCCCAACCCAAGGAATACACCATTAGTTTATTAGAGATAATCCAAGGGATGTGCCATCCATTTATCAGGATTAATCCAAGGAATGTGCCATTCATTTTTCAGGGTTTCTCTAGCACATGTATTTAGGAATCTCTTAGCTGGGAACTCAAGGGAAACTGCTTCTAGGAAAACTATAAGCAAACCAACAACAAACACTTGTTGTTTTAGTGCAACTCACATAGGAGTTCACTCTTCAGTCCTGACAACCTGGATCTTCATTTTTCTAGCTCCAATTCACTCCAATTATGCTCCAACATGCTATAGAATTCTCCATCAATGGTTGCATTAGTTTCAAGATATGTTTCTTTCTCTCTCCTTGTTTCCCATGCACAAAAACTCCCTATGTGTAATTTTTTTCTCCCCACCCATACAAATTTCCTCTCTCTGGATTTTCTTTCTTGAATCACACTTTTCCCCAAGAAGATTGTACTCAATCCCCATGTGCCCAATAACTTTGGGATGTCACCACTCACACCCACCATATTACATGTATTCAATGATTGGATTTGGGAACACTCAATCAGAAATGGGAAGGTTCATATACTATTAGAAAATTTAGGAAAATGGGTTAAATTAATATATATGGGTATTTCCCCCTTGGACCCCTCTTGGACATTATCCTAGACATTCCCCCCTCTTGTGGATTAACTCATCCCCCATATCTTGTCCATGTCCCCTTAGCAGCTAGAATCACATTTATTATTAAAACATTGAAATACAATTCACATATTGCATCGTTTTGTCAGTAGCCACACATTATATATCTAAATAAGCATTAATTAAAATGGGGATTATAGTGGGGATGTTACAACCCTTCATTTTTAAGGATCTTATTTATTTGGAATACATTCCAATTGGGAACTTCCCAAACTTCAAATAAAATAGTATATTTTTATACCATTCAGATGTTGACAAAGATAAACCTAATGAAATGGATATATTTGTATCTACTGCACCAATCCCTATCATTAATTTGCATAATCCTTGTCCCTTGTTTTCTCTTAGAGGCTTGATTTCAATGACATACTCTTAGATTTTAGTAAGCCAATTTTCCTATTCTCCTTCTCTAAGTTTTTGATTAAGAAACATATTTACTATAGAGGTTGGGATATAAGCTATGACATGATATTAAAAAATATATGTTATGAAATGTGATACTGCTTTAACCAGAGAGAGGGTTTGCTTTTCTATTTTCGAGTATCTCAATTCATAATCATGCAATGTTTTTCTAATAAAGTTGATAGGTAGTTCTCCCCCCTTTGGATTTCTTTGTGTTAATATGGAAGCAATAGTTTATTTTGAGGCAAACAAATATAGTATGAAATCTTCATCAAGTTTGGGTTGACGAGGACCGGAGCAATAATAATAGTATGTTGTATTTTTTTAAATGATGTTTGAATATTTGTAGTCCACTTGAATTTCTATTATTTCTTCAACAATGTGTTGATTGGATTTAAAATTGTAGCATAGTCTCGGACAAATATTCGTACAAAATTTATCTTTCCAAAGAAGGACTATACTCCCTTTTTAGATGTTGGAGGACTTAGATAATTAATGGTTTTAATTCTTTCATGGTCTATATACAATCCTTATTTACTCACTATATGACCCAAACTTTTTCCTTCTAATACTACAAATAAAACATTCTTAGGATTTAATGATATTCCATACATTCTTAAATGGAAATAAGCATGAAGAACAACAAACCATAAACACCAAAGTGATAACGGAGTTCGGCAATCTCGCCTACATCTTTGGGCCTTTGTCTAAGTGGGTGAGGTTTTCTTATTTCTGCTCAAAGATTCATAAGTACATCATAATAGTGCTAAAAGGATTACAAATTGATTTGGTCGTGTTCTACCAGATCTCAAGAACCCAACAAAATGGGCGGCACTGAAAATGGATGAACGAAGATCCCAGAAATGGCCCGCAAAGGTGCTCTCCTCAATGGCTTCCCTGTATAAAAAGGGCTTTGGATTTGCAAATATTCAACATTTTCCTATTCTGAACCTCCTCTATGGATTCAAGAACCTCTATTTTATATAGGCTTGAAGTGGGTAATAAACTCCCAACTTCCCCCCAAGATATGGCCTAAAAAAGGGCCCAAGATCCTCCAAAAATGACCAAAATCTCTCAAAACTACTGAAAAGATCAATAAAAAACATGATATATAGTTTCAAACCGACTAGTTGGAAAAATTTAAGGGAGTAGCCCCTTTTTCTTGGGCTCCTGGTCACCTGGGTGCCTCCATGTGGCCTAACACTAGGCTGGCACCTGGTCTTCAAACCACAAACCTCGACCCTCAGTCGCATGTATCCCCATGTGTCCTGGCCTTATCCTCCATGTGCTATGAACTAGATATAGCCCCTGGTCATTAGTCGCTGGTTATGCACCTTGGTTGGTGGGCTAGCCCGATCGACCGGGTGCTAAGCCCACGAATTCCATGCCAACGATAGAATAAGGGTCATATTGGTATGGTCGTATGTTAAGTGTTTGTGTTGGGGATGGATCCATTCCACAGTCTGCGCTAACATTAACGGTCATATACAATGTACATATGCAGGTGCGTCAGGGGATGGGGCCTAGCCCCAGCCTGAATCTCCGTCAACCAACACTTCATTCAAATTTAAATACATGTGGCACGATATAGGGGTAAGATCCACCGTGTAGGTGGGCTGGTATCCCAACCTACGTGAATAATTTGGCGCCCATGGAGGTCACGGGTTCAACCCCCACGGACCCTCCATAATTTTTCTCAAACAACCAATAAACTGACCAATGAATGGGTACCATGTGGCATCCCATGACTGGGCCACATGGCACCATGATATTCTCCCAAATACATGCCATGTGTCCGAGCTTGATTTGACCATGTCTACCACATGTTTGCCCTGTCAGCGTGCTGACTGTACCTGCTATGTCATCCTGTGCCACATGTCACCCTTTCAGTGGTGCCACATGTCATGATGTGACTTGTCCACTTCTTCACCTGCCCTCGTCAGCACCAATTCACCTTGCCATGTCATCTGTACAGCCTGTACAGTCAGTTGCCATGTCAACATTGTACGGACTGTACAATCAACATTTTTTTTGCCTGTTTGGTGAAACGAACATACTGTGATATATTTCACATATAATGTTTATTTTATCCCATTCAAGTTGTTTTGGGTTCATATCGATGAGGTCTACGCACACGTCTGTTTTGAAGCCATTATGAGAACTTTGATTTTTAGGCCTTCCTGGACCCATTTTGGCTCCTGGATCCAACTATGGATCACACCTCCCCACTAAATACCTTTTGGTCCTCCAAAAGGTTAATGACCAATCATCAAGTGAAGGATAGGCCACCCCACTTGTTCTTTGTCTTTAAACTTTGCCTTGTGCACCTGTCTCATCAAGATCAATTGTAAAACAACCATGATAACTCACAACATATTGTTAGCCACTTGTACTCTGTCACATCTTACTAAAGCCACTATCATCCATGTTGACAACATTACTAATGATAACATCATAAATATGACTGCAAATGAGTTGATATGTTTGTAATACTTCAACGACATTAACTTATCTTGAAGCAAAGTGTGATTGATATTCCATTCTACAACCATCTCTTGTTCTTGCTTAAGATCAATTACTTGATTTGAAACAATTATAGGTGTGTTTCTTTCATGCACCGCCTTTCTTAATTGTTCCATTGTTTGAAGAGATTGATTTGATTTTAAATGATGAGCATGTACAACATATTCTTTCCTTGCTTTGATTAAGTGATATTGATTATGTTCCCTGTAGAATATTGCTTTGTGATCATACAAATAAGGACTACCTAATACCATTCCACATTCATTGAGTGGAACCACATCACATGTTGCCTCATCTACAAACTTAGATGAAATTTCAAACTTTAATGTGCATGGCTTTGTTATGTGCAATTTATGATTGTTGCTTATCCATTTAAGTGAGTAAGGCTTATGATGTTCTTGATTGTTTAATCCCAATTGTTTAACCAATTCCTCTGAAATAAAGTTATATTGAGATCAACTATCTATCAATGTGTCGACCTTAGTATGTCTCATTATGACCCTTATGTAAAACAATTTACTTCTAGAATCAAATCCATCACCAATTTTACCTGCCAAACCAACCGCTGATATTTTAGATTCATCACCCGAATCCGATCCCAAGTTTGTTGGTCGTGATGTTGTTGCAACTGTTTGCCTCCCTTTCCTCTCTTTGAACCACTTTGGTCTCTTCTCGGGATGCAATTGCCAGCAATGGTCCTCATCATGCCCCTCTTTCTCGCAATGCTTGCAAGAAGGCTACTCTTCCTTTCTTTCCACTGAATTTGCCTTCTTTCCATTCCACTTCCTTTTGTCCTCTTTCCTTGAAGACGATTCCCTTAATACACCAACCCCTATTTTCCCTTCTTTAATGTATGCTGCTTGAACAGAAACGTCATCAAGATTAGTAGGTCCAAACATAAATACAGTGTTTTGAATATGTGCAGGTAAACCTCCTATATACTTCATAAGAGTTTCTTGGGTATGCAAAGGAATATCTAACATCAATTCCATTTTATGAAAACCATATGTGTATTCTTGCATTGTTTGTCATTTTCTTAGTTTAAGACCCTGCCATTCAATTAAAACTTTCTCTTTATAACCCAAATGATAGAATTGTTTTCTAAGTGCAGAAACAAAAACTTGCCATGATGGAAATACATTACCCACTTGTTGTGTGCCATTTTGCAACTTGCTTTGCCACCAGATGAGTGTTTTGCATGCAAGTCGAAGTGATGCCAACTTTATTTGAGTTACCTCATCCTTGATTTGTTGCACACTGCAATAAACCTCCATATGTTTGACCCAATTATCAAGCCTCTCTATATTGACTTCACCATCATACATGGGTAATTCAAACTTCATATCAAGTTTAAGTAAAGGCATTTCATTTTTATGTTTATGGGAATATTTTCTTGCAATGGATTTAGAACTTGAACTTGAAGAAGAAGAAGTTGATGGAGAAGAAGGAGGTGAAGGAGGAGTTTGAGGAGGATCCTCTCCTTCTTCATTTTTTACCTTTAAAGATTCACCTAGAACCGGTCTCTTTCATTCCAAGTAATCCTCATATAAAACCTTCATCATCTCCGACATGGCAAAGAAAAAATTTCAAAACTCTTTCTCATCATGAGAAAGTCCCTCTTCTGATGCCATCTTCTCACTTTGAGAAGTTCTCTTTCTCAATCCAATTTCAGGATTCGCTTTGACAAGCTCTCCTTCACCATGATTCATATTTTCCCTGGTAATCATGCGAACTCAAAAAACCAACCGTCAACTAGCTCTCATGCCACTTGATCCGAATGGATCTTTTAAACGACAATGGTTCAATTATTTTGCATGAATTAAATTACCATTTAGGAATTTAATGAAAGATGAATGAAAGAGGAAACATAGAAGACATTAAGAAATATACATATATTTAAATAACCATGAACAACAACAAACCATAAACACCAAAATGATAACGGAGTTTGGCAATCTCGCCTATGTCTCCGGGGTTTTGTCTCAGTGGGTGAGGCTTACTTATTTCTATTAAAATATTCATAAGTACATAATAATAGTGCTAAAAGTATTACAAAATGATCTAGTTTTTTTCTACCAGATATCAAGAACCCAAAAAAACTAACGACACTGAAAATAGATGAACGAAGCTCCCAGAAATGGCCCACAAAGGTGCTCTCCTCAATGGATTCCCTGCATAAAAATGGCTTTGGATTTGCAAATATTCAGAATTTTCCTGTTCTAAACCTCCTCTATGGCTTCAAGAACCTTTGGTTTATATAGGATTGAAGTGGGTAACAAAATCCCAACTTCCCCCCAATATCTGGCCTCAAAAAGGGCCCAAGATCCTCCAAAAATGACCAAAATCTCTCAAAATTGCTGAAAAAACAAAAAAAAAACATGATATATAGTTTCAAACCCACTAGTTGGCAAAAATTAAGGGCACAACCCATTTTTCTCGTTCTCCTAGTCACCTAGGTGCCTCCATGTGGCCTAGCGCTAGGTTGGCGTGCTGGCCCTTGGTCTTCAGACCCCAAACCTCGGCCCTCGGTCGCATGTATCCCCATGTGTTCTGGCCTTATCCTCCACACGCTCTGAACTAGATATAGCCCTTGGTCATTGTCTGCTAGTTACGCACCTTGGTCAACGGGATAGTCCGACCAACCGGGTGATAATCCCATGAATTTCGTGCCAACAATAGAACAAGGGTCATATTGGTATGGTCGTATGGTAAGCATTTGCGTCGGGGGATGGGGCCTAGCCCCAGCCCGAATATCCGTCAACCAAGACTTCATTCAAATTTAAATACATGTGGCGTGATATAAGGGTAAGATCCACCGTGTAAGCGGGCTGGTAGCCTGGTCTACGTGAATACTTTGGCGCCCATGGAGGTCACGTGTTCAACCCCCATAGACTCCATAATTTTTCCCAAACAACCAATAAACCGACCAATGAATGGGTACCACGTGTCATCCCATGAATGGGCCATGTGGCACCATGCTATTCACCTAAATACATGCCACGTGTCCGAGCCTGATTCGACCATGTCTACCACATGTCTTCCCTGTCAGAATGTTGACTGTACCTATGCCATGTGTCACCCTTGCAGTGGTGCCACGTGTCACAATATGACTCATCCACTTATGCACCTAACCATATCAATGCCAACGCACCCTACCACGTCATCTATGTGGTTGTACGACCTGTATAGTCATCTGCCACGTCAGCATTGTACGGACTGTACAATCAACATTTTTTTTGCCTGTTTGGCAAAAACGAACAAACCACGATATCTTTTGCATACAACATTTTTTTGAGCCCGTTCAAGTTGCATTAGGTTCGTATCGATGAGGTCTATGCACACGTACATTTTGAATCCATTCTGAGAACTTAGATTTTTAGGCCTTCCTGGACCCATTTTGGATCCTAGATCCAATTTTGGATCAAGGAATGATCCAGGTAGATATTAGTGGGCACCCACCCATTCCACTGGCTCAAAGATCAGTTTCCATTTTGGCAGTTTTTCTACATTTTTTCAGGTCTTAAACTTCTCGGATCATTTTGAGCCCCTAAAGAACATTTTTCGAGAGTGACATCGTCTTATTATAGGATTTATCCAAAGTGTGAAAGAAATGTGTGTAGTCCTCGTATATTTATTTCCAACGAGCTATCGTGTGCCTAAAATGAAGATCGTATGCAAATGTTACGACCTCGGGAAGTTGATGTACCAACTTACCCCAACGGGGCCCACATGACTTTTGGCGCTTCAACTCCTAGGGCTAGGTTTTTTTATGTTTAGGGTTTTCTCATTTATGCTAAAAGGGACTTTGGAGCCTCATTGTAATCAAATTATCGCAAATGAGCGTAGCTGACACATCTCTTCTCAGAGATAAGCTACCATCATTCTAGCTAGCTTGTGTGTTTTTGCATTTACAGTGTTTTGTATTTCAAATGGTCATTAATAGAATCTAAGATTTACTATATTACTGTGTTCTTTGCCATATCTCTATGTATTTATTTGTTATATCTCTATTATATTTCTTCCTTCATATCGTTCCTAAAAAACAATGTGGATCAACCCATCAATTGCTCATGAAGAGAAGACATGCATCAAGGTAATCCACCTCACAAGATATTAAAGAAACTAAGACAACCAAGATCACCAACCACATGATCCATTCAAGGAGGACCACTATGCTCTCACCCATCCAAGGAGGACTGTCCTCAAGCAAAAAATAATAATTTGCATTTGTAGTCCATCAACATCCTCCTTGCAAGTTACCCCTAAAATATGTAATTACCACTCATGTGAATATGAGGGGTAACACATTGTAGAACAAATACCTAAACCCTTTCCTATCACAACACTCTAGCTTACTAAGGATTTAATCCTACACTTTACATCAATATAAATATGATGACCTAATATATTATACTTAAAAAAAAAATGCTATTTGGATGGGATATGTTAGAATTATAAATATGATGAGCTAATATATTATACATCAAAAATTGCAATTTGGATGGGATATGTTGGAATTGAAGCTGAAAATGTTTCCTTTCTATTATTGCATGAGTGGCATACCCTTTTGCATAATCAAACTAGGGATTCTTTTTTTAAGCTAAAGTGCGAGCTTTAGTACTCTAACTATACTAAACTTGAAGTAGGTGTATGTTGTAGTGTTTAAGCCCCACTAGATTTTGTGGGTGAAATGCAAGTTGACCAATGTATCATAATAATAAATAGTGAAGTCCACGACCCCTGTTTTCCCAAGATATTCCTCTAGTTTCTTAGAACAAAAAAATGTCGCTAAAAATATCATGACCTCTCAATACCCTCAATAATAGATAAGAGTAAGACCTCATGAATAAAAAATATAATAATTGAAATCAATACACACTAGAGAGAACATCCACATTCATCAATTTCATGTTATCAATTTCATGTTATTGTTGCTCAAGTCATCAATATATATTCCAAAAAGTGTAAGAGGAGGAGAAAACCTTATTTGATTTCAACAATATTTTTTATATTGATAGAATCACCTATGAAAGTATAGTTTTAACAAAATAATAATAATAATAATAATAAAGTTTTATAATTGATAAGATAATAAGATATGAATTACATCTTAGTATTGATGAAATCACTTACGATATTGATGGAATCACCTACCAAAGTGTTTAAAAGAAATAAAGTTCTATAATTGATGAGATAATAAGACATGAATTCCTAAGAGTATGAATCCTCTTAGGATTAATGATAAAGGCCTTTGAAAGAAAAAAAAAATCAATATAGTTTGGAATGTTTATGTTTACCCTTTAATAATGGCCCTTAGGATAAAAACGTGGTTAATCAAAGGCCCTTAGGATAAAAACGTGGTTAATCATTTGATAATCATGTTAGAACACCACCTGACCTCGAGCGTGTCTAAGATTGTAGCATATACCTTGGCTAGCATGTGGCCAAACATTATCATTCATCTGATTCCTCATATTATAAACATTATATATACTAGCATGTGGCCAAACATTATCATTCATCTGATTCCTCATATTATAAACATTATATATATATATATATATATATATATATATATATATATATATATATATAATTATAAACATTATATATATATATATACATATATATATATATATATATATATATATATATATATATATATATGAGTCTAGTGAAAGAAATCTGAATGAAAAAAACTTCATTAAATTGATTATGGGAGAGGCAAGAGGCACCATTTCATGTTTAAGAATTTTAGCTCTTAGTATTTCAAACAACTTTATTGGTTTGTAACTTAAATTGATTATGGGAGAGGTAAGAGGCACCATTTCATGTTTAAGAATTTTAGTTCTTTTAATGTTTACAACTTTATTGGTTTGTAACTTGTGGGTAACTTTCTGAATTAAAATGGGGCTAAAAAAAATGGAAGCATGTAGATTGGGGTAGGGAAAGTTTTTGGGGATAAATTTTACTTGTGGGATAATTTTCCATTTTAAATTTCAAAAAATATTTGTTAATTTCACTTTTTTTCCAAAATCAAATTGTCAAAATTTTATAGGGTAAAATTATCTTATTAAATATTGCCAAAATTTTCTAAAATCCTTAGAATTTGAATATTTTTACAAAAATATTTCCAAGTAGTTATAGTTAGTAGTTCTAGTAAGATTCATTAAGGTGTCTACACATCAAGATAAGTATGGATCCTTAAAAATTTATGTGGTAATTATATTTTAAGTCTAATGGGAAGTTGCTTTGAGACATTGTATCAGAGATGTATACATATTTAGGATTTTGGATTTATAATGTGACATACAATTTTCTTAGGTCAAAATATTCACTAAAATAGTTTAGGTGAGTCACTAAGTAAGTAGATGAGCTAAACTCTCCTTTGAGAAAGTGATTTGCATTACAATTTTCCCTTAATGAGGTGATGAAACTCTTTGCGATTCTCTTGACTTGAGCTAGATAGCGAGCCATATCAAATTTGGGTTAATATTATGTAGGATTTTGTAGTCTTGGTCAAAAAAAAAGTCCTATGATAATGTGCAAGTGTGTGTTTGATGGGAGGATGATGCATGATGTGCATAAACAAGTATTTTGTGGGCTCCCAAAGGGTTAGAGTAAAATATCCATATTTAAGCATAGGTGAAAGGAGGGAATAGTAACGAGGAGACAAGTTGATTAAGGTAGATCTGATACTTCGTTCAAACCAATAGTAAAAATTAATAGTCTTAATTAGGGTAATAATATGGGGGATGAGGGCATATCTTAGTGTGGAGGATAAGTAAGAATGATTTACTAATGGTAACTATGGTTAAATTTGGGTATTGATATGGGGGATCAAGACACGTGTTAGTAAATGACAAGTAAGCATGATTTATTAATGGAACTTGTGGTGAAATATGAAAGTTAGTGATCTAGCATATAATGAATCTACCAGTCAAGTTATATTCAGTCGTACTAGCTCCACATTTTTTTGGATAATAAGTAAAAATATCATAGCTAGAAAAGAATGGAAGACCATTAAGAATAAATAAATCATGTCTTGCCTAATCCAATAAGATGGAATCCACACATTAGAATAACTACCTTTGGATCTAAACTAAAGACCTCTAAATCCCAAAGTCATTATGATCAAGATTGAATACCCACAACTCATCCTCTTTAGGGTTATGGGACTTTGCCTAACACTTGTACGTATGTTGAAATTACCTAGTAAAATAACATTTTCATCCATAGAGAACCATGTAATCTCTAAATATAGGTTAAAATAACGATCTCCAACCACATGATTAGAAACTTATATGACAACAATGAGAAATGACATATAATCATACAATACATATCTTTAAGGCTTAGTCTGACATATAATCATACAATACATATCTTTAAGGCTTAGTCTGACATATAATCATACAATACATATCTTTAAGGCTTAGTCTCTTGTTAATTTTAAGCAACATAAATCTAGCATRTTCATTTGAGGAAACCAAATACCCTTCACATTGAATTCAATTTTGAGCAAGACATGTAAGTCACTGAAAACCTTTAATRCCACTTGATTTGATCACTTGAGTGAAAGTAAAAATCCAAAAGTGGTTTGTAATTTGAGTTAATAAARACCATTTAGGAATCTCATAAGTCTCTAAAATAATATATCATGAACCCAAAAAACCACCTAAATCGTACCTACTTGAGAGCATATAATATTGCAATTCTTGTAGGGTCTCTCCTTGTACCCTTATGGAGTAAGTTAGATGGTGCCCATGACGGAGTTCAACATGGAGGGGAATCTAGTTCACGTCCCATTTATTATTATTCTATGCATTCACCACTTGTGCCATTGCATTTTTATTCCTTTAACTTGAATTATTGTGAGATATTTGTTTATGTAAATATTTTAAGGTACCGTGAATAATTTCCATGTAGATCTTAGGAAATAGAATCAAACAATACCTAGGCATTTTCCCTTAAATATTGAGTGTATATTGTATAAATTAATTGGTTTCCCTCGTAGAATTTTCTAGTTTGAGATTCTATGCACATATAAATTTAGAAATTTGGTTTGTAAGGGGCATTTTGCATCAAATTTTGCTAAAGGGCCATGTCCGGACATGTCCTCGATAGGGGTTTTTTCTTCCTCTCACAACATAAACCCACAGACCTTTCTCAATGACTTTCTTCTAGACACAACTTTTTTTTTATCACTTCTTTGTGCCTATTTTTTTTTGTATTTAGAAGAGAATTCTTCTAGCATACTCCTTTACTCAACTATGTCAAATTATAGGGTTGTTTTTTTTTATCACTTCTTTGTGCCTATTTTTTTTTTTATTTAGAAGAGAATTCTTCTAGCATACTCCTTTACTCAACTATGTCAAATTATAGGGTTGAATCATTGTATTTTTGTTTGAGCATTTGAGTCTAAAATAATTTAAGGCATTAACACAAACATTGTATTCTTCATCCATTTATTTTACATAATTGATTGAAATTTGCTATGCAATATGTTTTCCTCATTCTTAAATACTAGACTTTAAGCTCTTCTTGATTATATAACCAATTTACAAATCCTAGTTACAATATCTTTATTTGAGGTTTTTTTCATTCTATAATTTATGGGATTTAGGTTTGATGGGAATTTCGGTACAATGAATACTATTCACTCCCCACTAGCATATTGTTATACTAGTGTTAAACAAGAAAATGGGTGTTGTATTTTATGAAGTAAAAAAATGAAGTAAAATTTAAATTAGCACTTTGGAGAGAGGGGACGACAAGAACTTATGATGAACTTTTGTTGAAGATTCTTACAATCATGATTGAGCTATATGATCATGAGGAGAAGGATGATAGCACATAAGATAAACAAATCCCTTTTCCTAAAACTACAACACCCTAGAGCTCACTTACCTAAATAAGATAGAAACATGTTCTAATTAGCTTGGAAATTCAATAAAAGTAAAGTGCATGTAAACCACATCAAGGAAATTCCATTACATGAAGAAAATATCACAACATAGATCCATAACTTGTTGTGATGTAATGATTTCAAATCCCTTCTCCTTAGGGTTCATTCCTCTTAATTCTCTCTTTAGTCTAAAATTTGTTTGACAATTTTCAATGGATTCTTATTAATCTTACTTAAAAGATATGCAAACATAAACAAGGATTAAAATGGTGTTATTCTTTGAATGGGAAGAATCGCAAATCAAAATATCATACATTCAATACAATATCAAAACCCAATATTATTAATCAAGTATAAATGATTTGTCTTATATTCTTTGGATTTTTCCTAGGGTTTTTACATGAAGAATATGTGCATATTCTATAACTATCTATCCATGCATTATGTGCAACATTATTGATCAAATTTGAAAAAAATAACAGTGGTGTGATCCTTGATCAAATTTGACCATATCAAAATGGATTGTGTAGGTTTTCATCCTATTTGAACATCATTGTGTACATTTCCAAGAGGAAAGTGTGTTGGCTGTTAAATAAGGGAAAACTAGGATTGTTCCAAAGTTTAATGACATTTCAACAATTCCATACTAAATACACCACATAAGAAGCATTCCAAGAACCCCAATTTCATTAAATTTAGATTAATTCCAGTTGAAGCCCCTTCAAAGACATGCCAAAATTGGTCTTTATAAAGTCTAAAATTGAGGTTTCTAACGTGTAAAATCTAGTTCTAAAATTGCCAATATTGGGTTCCAAAATTGGAAAATTGGATTCAATTGTTGCATTTTTAGAATTTGATTTGCACTTTTTGAATTCAATATTGGAACTTTCAAAGCCAATTTTTTCACTTTTGAAATCCAATATTAGCACTTTCAAAATCGAATTTTGGAATCCAATAATGACACTTTTGGAATTTTATTTCACGATTTTGGATCAAATATTGACACATCCAAAACTGGATTTTATACTTTATAGCCTCAATTTTGCACTTAATTTTCAATCACATTTAATGTATATCATTCTAAGATTTAAAGATGAGTTACGCGTCATTTGCAAGGGCTCATAAAACACATTTTCATAATTATGTCTTCGTAATTATATTACTTTCCATGAAGTCATCGACGAGCATTATGTTGTTACATAATTACAAGTCTTTATAATTATATACATTTTTCATTGTCACATAGATTACTTTCCATGGAGTTGTCCATAAGAATTGTGTTTATACAATCCAAACTACCATTAAATACATTGTTCCAAAAGATTTACCCATTCTATTTAATATTGAGAATGATTCCATAATTAAAGTTCTGATTATTGTGTTTTTCACAAACCCCACTTTAATTTTGACACATACATACATACACACATATATTAGATTTCTATAATTGGACTTGAAAATCAATCCTTATAAAATTATTCATTAGTTAACTTTTTTATATGGAAATACCATAAAAAAGATTGAAAGTATCAAACACAGTCGACTATAAAAAATCAGATCTTATTAACAATATAATAATAATAATCTATTTTTAAGGTCATGATCAATCCAGACACCAAATTGGTGTATGAGACCCCCTTCATCCAATGATTTTACTAGTAAAACGGAGGTATACATACCTTACCCCCCTCAAGATTTGAACTTGTGACCTCTTAGTAAAATGTATTAATTACTAAAAAGTAATAATCGCTATAAATGTTAGTGGATGGTTACTCTACTACATTTGTCTTGGTTCTATTGTAGTATTGAGAGAATGATTGCTTAACCATATTTTCTATACAAATATCAACTAAAAAATGGAGGTGCAAGTTTCTATATTTAAATTGAGAAAAAATAATAATTCAAGGAAACGATGTCCATCCACTTAGAAACATTGTTAATCATATCAATAATAACAAGCCATCGTATCCTCTAAAGAATTGATGAGTTTGATAAAAAAAAATTATATAATCACTTGAACAAACAATTGTCTTTTCCAGAGAAGATGAGTGCTATAAAAATCACCATTTTGAAATTTTAAATATTCTCCAATATTGTGGCCTATTATCACTTAAAAAAATGAAATTTGTTCCAAGAATAAATTTTATATAAAGACGTGGTCTCCTCTAGAGAATAGTTGAGTGCTATAAAAATGACTATCTTGAACTTTTAAATATTCTCCACTATTGTGGTTTGCTATTACTTGAACATGGTATCCTACAAAGATAAATTTTATATAAAAGCACTTTAACAAGTGGTTGTCTCCTTGAGAGGATAGTGTGTTAAATATTATATATAACCACTTTAACAAGTAGTTGTCTCATCTAGAGAATAGACGAGTGCTATAAAAATCACTATATTGAACTTTTAAATATTATCCAATGATGTGGTCCATTATTACTTTTGAATTCTCCTCCAAATCATAAGTTATATATAGAGATCACCATCCCAAACTTTTAAATATTTTTCAAATGGTTCACGTATTACTCGTGGATTTTCCTCCAAATAATTTTTTTTATATAAAAATCATCATCTTAAACTTTTAAATATTCTCCAAATGGTCCTCTATTATTTGCAAATTCTCCTCAAGACCCTAAAATTTATATAAAAATCATCATCTTGAACTTTTAAATATTCTCCAATGTTGTGGGTTGCTATTACTTGAACAAACAAAGTCTCCTCCAAAGATAAATGTTATATCCTTGTGATTTAAAAAGTTATTGTCTCCTCAAAAGAATACATAAATGTAATAATATATATATATATATATATATATATATATATATATATATATACTTTAACAAGGTGTTGCCGCATCTAGAGAATAAATGAGTAATACTAAAATGATCATTACAATATTTTTTTTTTTAAATGAAATAAATTGATATAAAAAAAAATTCAACATAAACATAGCATCTCATATATAACTCTAATGAAAATTTTGATTTAAAAACTTTTTCAAGAGAAACATAACTTTCAAAATAAACATAACATTAAAACATAATAAATTGATATAAAAAAAAATCAACATAAACATAGCATCTCATGTATAACTTTAATGAAAAGATATAAACTTTTAAAATAGAATATTTTGATATAAAAACTTTTTCAAGAGAAACATAACTTTCAAAATAAACATAACATCGCATGTATAAAATTAATGAAAAAATATTGTATTTTCTTTTCCTGGATAAAAAAAATATATGTTGAGAACAATGCACAATTGTACAATAGTGATAACAAGTTGGGCACAATAAAAATATTGAACTTCTCTAAATATTTTCCAATGTTGTGATATTTTACTACTTGAACAAAAGGAATCTCCTTAAATTGGTTGAGGTTGAGAAGACTTGACATTTTTACCTACAAATAATCAACATTAATTATTTTAAAACCAAATAAATTTATATAATATCATTTTCAAGATAAACACACTATTTCATGTATAACTTCAATGAAAAGGTTATGCATGTGTCATTCTTATCAAATTCTTTGAAATAACTAAGTCTATTACCTTATATATGATGTGTTGTCTTGCCTACCCTATTTCTAGTAAGATTTGAAGATTTGATTGTTTGATTAAACATTGGTTTTGAAAGAGATATTCATTTTGGGGATTGTATGCAAACTTTTGGAGAACTTTAGTGGCATACACGGTTAAGTAATACATGCACTCTATTGATTGTGTCGAGTAGCTCATGTCACCCCCAGTCACATTGATTTTAGAGTCACATTGATTTTAGAACAGAGATGGATTTATGGAATCATGAAGTTTAGATCCATTGATCAGATCTATGGTCATGATCGACTAAAGCATGTGTAAAAGGAGGAGAAGTTATTAACTGACATAAATTATTTATTGACCGGAAGAGGGATCATTGGTGTTAGAAGTGTCTGAACCATGTTTGAAGCAACGTTTGAACCATAGAATCATGACTAGAAAGGACCAGTGTGTCAACTGGGTGAATGATCTATTGAAAGAGATCGTTGGAAAAGTAGTTGAGTATTAAATTCCTCATAGAGAGTAGCAGTAAGACCCCTAGTGTGTTTAGGTCATGTTTATTAATGAATTATGTTATTGTAGTATATAGACCGAGGTTCATCTCCTCAAGAATTGCTGACAAAAAATCTAGATGTTTTTCATAGCACTGGAAAAGATATATTTTTGTTTTGGGTATTTGACGCATTAGAGACTATGCTTGTTATTACTATGAATTGTTTCTCAATTGATTATTAATTCCATTGTTGTAGAAGAATATATTTGATTTCTATAATCTCTTGGTTGCATTATCACTTTGGAAGTAAATATTGTTATTGTTTGGTTATATAAGATTTGGAGGCAGTATGTTACTGTTGTTGTGTTGCTTTTCATTATTTAAATTAAAAACTAGGGACCTATATCCCTAGGGGATTTTGTTTTTTGGTATACTAATGTTGTAATGAGTTTATCAACCACATATTGTAGTGTGTATTTTTTATGTAGTCGAAGATAGACCAACAAATTATGAGAGTGGATTACAAAGTTTTAAAGCCTATTTAAATATGGGTGCCTTTGATTTGTTTTTGAAGAAATTAGAGGGATACCATGATCACCATTATACATAAAGTGTTTCCTTACAAAATAATGTAGTTCAATGGTGGAAAAACAATGGAGGATTGAAAGAGAATATTAATGGGTTGGATAAAACTTCATACCCAACTCAAGAATGAGGCTACCATGTTGTAGGTATTTATTGATGAGTTTCATGAGGAAGTCGCTCCCCTCCAAGCAAATAATGTCCATTTGTTTGATAAAGGACAAGATTTAAATAAAGGTTATGATATTTTATCATTGGAGATGGTTGAAAAAGATGAGATTGTTTAGGGATAGCAAAATTACAAAATGGGTCTTGAACTAAAAATCAATTGACTATAAAATATTGTGAAGGATTCAAATGTTGAGGATATTGATAATATGTTTGAAACCTATCTTATAATAATTATTCTACAAATCCTCACAATGATGCATATGGTGATATTGATAGAATCCTTGTTGATTACAAGAAGGATGATGTTGATGGTGTGGCCTCTTCTCATTCCTTATTGGAAACTATTGTTATGTTTTTTCCATAGTTTTAAAAACATACCATAGGTACGAGGTCGTGACTATTGAGAAACATGGGTTATACTAGTGGTGGAATTGGGTAGGTTGATAGAGTATTGTTGTTCAAATTATTATTATTCTCATATTGGATAGAGTAGGCCTTGGATATGATGGGACTTCATTGACAAATAAAATTGGCCTTAGATTGACTATTTTTTGTTTGTTGTAGGTAAAATTCATATGATTGAGTTGTAGGAAGAGAAACCAATTGTTGATGATTTTGTTGAGTCTACTAAAGAGTTGGTTTAAAATGATATGCCAAAATTGAAAACAGTTGTTAACTTGTACGGATACCCTGCTCCTTTGGTTGAGTATGAATATAATTTTGCACCTTTTGTTCAACGGGAATAGAGTTATATGCCATATCAACATACTGATTGCTGGTTTTTTCTCTTTCACTTCTTCTTGGGCTGACCTGGGTTCGGATCTCAACAGGTTTCCAACAAAACCCTAAAAAATTATTGGCCCTCCTGGTAAACCAGAAGGAAACGTTGCGCACAGAGTGCACAGTGCAGTCTCACCCGAGACATCTTTTATGGGTGACTGCAATACTCAAGTGTTTGTAGTATAGGAATGAGTGGGGATATGTGATTGTGTTCTTTCTTCCTTATACATTATCCTTGTTAATTATTCAAGTACTTCTTTGATTATTCATCTTTAAACCTATGCATGCATCCTGGTATTTCTAGTTTAACCATTCATTCATAATCTAATAATCAACATAAAGTAAACATTCATTAACAATCACACATAACACAAAGTTTATCGTGGTTCACCCCCTCCTGGGGTTACTTCCACAAAGATCTGGCTTCTCTGCTCTTTTATTTAATCTGCTGCAAAATCTTACGTTGTGTGCATTACATCTTCAGTAATACAATCAAGATGAGGGTAGTAACCCTCAGTGAGGTAGAATAGATCACACCAGACTCCACAGCCTGCGACATAAACCTAAAAAACTAGCTTATTTGACTCTTCTACAAGACTTATTACACTCAACAACCCATAGAATCACAATAATCAACTCTCTTTTCCTCTACAAACATAACCTCTATCTCCCACACATATACTTCCACATACATCTATATATCTATCTCTTTATATCTTTTCTAGACCTCATAGCTCTTTATTTATACTACTTTATGGCTTATAGTCATTACAATCTTTGTCAAAAACCCTAACTCTATCATGGTTAGGCTTACCTACCTGCGTGCCATGTTGCTTTTCCTCCTGGATGTTGCTTTTCCTTATTTTTTTTGCATGTTTCTTTATTTCCACTTGTTGCGTGTGCTCCAACATTAGGTCTTCCTTTCCAATAATAGTTCTTTCCCAAAATATATATTTTCTCCAAAAATAGGCATGCACCCCAAAATATACATTTTCTCCAAAAATATGTTTCCTTATCAAAATAGTCATGCGCCCAACAGGACCCCAACACTGACACGTGGCTCATCCTAAGCCACTCAGGTGGTGCATGCTCCTTGTACCACCTTTTCCAAACTGTGGAAATTCTCTGCTAGTTCCTTTCCTTTTTCCCTCATCTACATAGCTTTTCCTGTTAGCGCCTCAATTGTCTGGGTTGTTATCTCCTCTTGTATTAATGTTGTGCCCTCTGACTATGCTTGTGCCATACTTGTCTTATATTCCTCCAGCTGTGCAATCATTTGTGTTGCTTGTTCCTGGAAGGGTTCCAATTGGGTTTGTTTCTCTTGCTTATTTTTCTGCATTGTCTTTTGCTCTATCTGCATAGTCTTCATTTCTTGAATGCCCTTCAAGCGCTCCTTGATACTCATTGTTTTTTGTTTTTCTTTAGCTCCTGTATGGAAACACTGATTTTCTCCTCTTGTTGGTCCCACTATTGGAACTTTTCATCTTCCTCTAAAATGGTCCAGATCTGTGCGGTTCTGTCAAGCAACTCTTGTACTTCCCTCAATTCTTTCGCCATGTCCACTATCTAGAGTGTGAATTTATGTTCTCTATTTTCTTGAACCTTCAGAGGAGTTTTAGGATTAAGATATTCTTTGAGCTCCTTGATTTCCCGCCTATATCCATCAATTGTTTGTTAAATAATTTTCATCTTCTCCTCTGCACTCCTCTCTGGTGCTTGCGCGTTGTCTGGGATACGATCATATATCGTTGTTAATCCATGTTCTATATTATCCACACATTATTTCTCCTATTATTTCTCTGAGATCAGTTGGTCATATGTGATTTGTAAAATTTCAGTGACTCCCCTACCCACCTCCAAGTTAGTCACATCCGCACAGGCTCTGGATTTCACTTGTTGCATTATGCTGGCCTGGAATCCATATAGTGCCATGGTGAGTATTTGTGCCATGACGAATTCAAATTGCTCAACTTCCCCCATGGGTTTCTACGTGGTCTCTTGATCCATTCTGATAATTTGGTGGGTGACTGTGAATGTGTCCTTTCCTTTCACTACCAACTGTATTGTCTCCTCTCCTTATTTCTACGCAGGGGGTCATTGTGTCTTTTCCTATTGCTAAGATGTGGCCGATGGTCCTGCTTGACTCCATAGTTGTTGTATATTTTCATGGACTTCTATGAGCTTGGACATGATCTCTTCTCTTTGTGCCACTACAATACATACCACCTCTTCCCCCTTGTCTTGGACCTTGTCCGCGACGAATTCAACATCATCCTTTGTCAGGGTGATGACTTGGTCTTATGTGACATACTTCCTCTTTTTTCATGCCTCCTCTACATGTGTTGCCTTCCTTGGTGTCTGTGAGGGTTGTGCCCCACTTGTTGTAACCTGGACCCTTTCTTCACCATCCTGTGATGTATCCCCCTTTTCAGTCTGTTGTTGGTTGTTTGTCCTTGTCACTTTTGTTTTCCTCCTTGGTCTTTTAGGCACTGTGTTGCTTCCTTATGGTTGATTCAATGTTGCATCTTTTCTAGTGTTATCGGTTGGGTTGTTTGTTTTTGTTGAGGAACCTGCTTCAACCTTTTCCTTGGAATTGGTGGATTGTATCGCGGCTGGCCTTGTTGTTGGTTTTGTTACTAGCATCTTCCATTGTGCAGGCCAGTGTTTAATTATCCAGTCAACTTCCTCCTTGGTGACACAATATTTTATTTTTAGCCATGCCTTCTTTGGATCCCTTGCGGCCTGGACCCACATGTGGTTCCTGGATGCCTTGAACCTGGATATCCCTTTCATTTCTTGGATTACCTCCACAGGCATGTGCCACACATTGGATGTGCATTGTTGTATTTCTTCCAACAACAATGAAAAAATTATGTTATTAGCTTGTTGATTTTTATTGTCCTTGGCTTGCCAGAGGGACTCAAATCGGGCCGCATAACATTTTCCTTTCCTATCCAGGAAAGCTAAAAAAATTGGCTCCTTCCATCCTGCCAAAACTATAAGAATGATAAGCCAAGAGTAATGGAACTCGGTTCCATTATCCTACGCATCTCTCCAATCCACCAAAAATTGGTTCAACAGGTATGGTGCCCAATTGAACATCACTCATGTCGACCATTGTGCGACTACTTCTATAACTCCTACTAGAGATTCTTATTTTTTGCATTTCCTCGGTAGCTTTCAATCCATAAGCTTGTTGACGAACCCCGTCACATTGTTGTTAATATTATTGAGCACAATGCCCTTGTTTCCCCAACTGGTGTGAAATTGTGCTTTGACCATCTCGACGATTTCCTTCTCACGTGCCTTTTTATCCAAGTACTCCTATGGTTGTGCACCAATTGTAAGTAACCCTGTGATCTTGCCAATCAATGCCACATCTAGCTGTACTGGCCTATCCATCCAAAGGATGCCTACGTGTACGTGGGAAACAGATTGTTTGACGTAGAGGCCCACGATTTTACCGCACCCAAAGTGTGGTATATCCAAGAGGTTCATTATGCCAGAGTTGTACAACCCCATTATCTACTGCGCAGGCTCCATTATTGGTTTACCTAGGGGTCCAATTTCCCCTGTGTTTGTTAAGTAAGTCTCTTTGGCCAAATCTAGGAATTTGGTCGCATCGTGCACATCGTGGTCTAAGTACCTAAGTTTTGGTACTTTTCCCAGCATATCGTCCACAGTGACCACTACGTCTAGGAGATATCAGAGTGTGATATTTGTGGCGTCTTGCGCCTTTCTTTTCTTCCCAATAGCATATGGTCCTACCTCTATTGTTTCTACATCCTCTTTGTCCCTCTCAGAGTCCATTTGATTGGTGATGTCCATGACCAACACCTCTTCTCCATCGTGGCCATGCCATTGACCCATCATTTCATCAAGTTTAGCGAGTGTTTCAGGATTAGGGTTCGGGATACCATTCCAGGTCCAGGAACTCTTCCCTACTTCCCCTTGTAGTGTTGTCTATGTTTCCTCTTCAACTCGTGTCAGGTTGATTGACTATGTGTCTGAAATGGTGACATATGCAAGCTCGACCACGTTCATGGGCTGTCTCATTCTTTCCTTCCGCCTTTGGCCCTGTTGAGTAACTCGCACATATTGGCCTGGAGTGCCAAACTTTGGTGGGGTCATCTTCTATTCAATTCACACACTCACTTGCTTCTTCGTAAAGTTCTCACTAGGGCACGCACTTTGTATCTCGCTCTGTGCTAAAAAATCACCAAGTGTTGAACGAACACGTGATTTTCACACTTTATAGACACAGTCATAGTTGTTTTTCACTTTTTCCATACATTTACATGAAGTGTAATGTTTCCTGCGCGTTGTCTTCCGATGTTGTCGTGGTAATTGTTGTGCCCAAATTTTTTCGCACTTTCCCGCGGTTCAATCAACTTCTACCTCTTTTTGTGTTCTTCT
>SNQJ01S0072445.1:0-38005 GCA_010110895.2 Picea sitchensis
GCATAAAGTAATGAGAAAGGACGTTGTATACCTTGGAATGATTAGATGAAATGATAGTATAAGTCAAAATGTAGGTGATGAAGGGTAAAATAATAGCAAAAAGTATGGGCAAAAAGGGTACAATATGTGGTCCTAACAGTAGGGTCGACTTCTTCTCCTGGGTGGTTATAACCACCTTTATTATATTCTAGGGCCTCTTTGACATATTCTGGGGCCGACTTCGTTTTCTGCCTATTACAATTAAATGATGACCAATCCACAAAAGGGGATTTGGTCCTTTTACAATAGCTGACACGATCAATCCACAATGGGGATTGATCCAATGAATAATATATCAAATAATAATAAGAATACACTTTGCAGTTACATTATTTCAACAATAACAGTTCTTTTATTCTAGTTTATAAATAGAAATCGATTGTATTAACCTGTTATTGATAATAGATCATTGAAAATTACTTTTCTTGCACTAACTTCTTGTCATGTATATATTGTATTTATGTAACTGTTATCTTAGACGATGTTGAATGTTTACAAATCAAAATGGTATTAATGTTAGTTTAAAGTAGTTTAGATCTTCTTTGTTTGCATTCTAAGGTATAAAGGCTATCCTAAAACCCAGCTTTCTCCAACACATAATTAACGTCCCTCTACCATTTAGTTTAAGCTCTATCTTTCTTTTGTTACAAATGTTAGAAAAGAACCAAAAAGAGAATTGTGTAGCCTGAGGAAAGGTTTTACAAAAAAGACATATCTATCAATCACGATTAAATCCCATCGATAATTCTAGCCAGATCACGAATCTGGAAAACCTTACCACTCATCAAATGCTTACGAGTCTAAATGGTCCTCTTAAGCAGGTTTGGTTCCTACTGTTGATTTAAAGGTATCTCAGGCCCCTCAACAGAATTGGCGCTAGAAGGAGAGGTTGAACTAATGTATGGATAAAAATATTTCTAATAATATATTCCACAAAACCTATAGATTCAAAACAACCCACATCCATGGCTAGTCTCTCTCAAGACAACCCACATACATAGAGTACTCCTGATATGAGTAACTCACCTCAACACAAAAAGGAAGAAAACATGTACCCTAAAATACCTTACACTCTTCCCCACAAAGAGTTAAATAAGTTCAGAAGAATCACCAAAGCTTATGCCCGACAGATTAGGGTGTTACCTTTAGTTCCTTTGCTTCCTCAAAGAAACAAATAAGAAAACCAGTTGTTGAAACCCCTGATCAGGTATTTGTTCACACGGTAGAAGACCTGATAGATTTTTCCCTCACAGAGATCAAACAACCCCTTAATATGATACACGAAACACCAGTTAGTAATTAATCTGAACCTAATGATTTTGAATCTGAAGAAGAAGGGTCTAACTCAGATTGCTTAGGTTTCGTATCAGAAGACATGGAGGATAATAACGATAACAAGGGAAAAGGGGGAATTACGACTTACCGAGTAGCAACTAGACTCATGCTTCCAAGCATGGTGTTAGCAATAATTGTATGGTATCTTGACCCCCCATCTATGGTACCAATACCTACACTTGACCCTAATAAACCCATTGTCGACACAACCTAGTCACACAGTCAGGGATAATACTATAACCACTGGGGGGAAAAGAAGAACGTCATGGACAATACTCATACAACACCTCGAGTACCCCCTCCCTACACACTCTGTGAATCTCTAGATCACCCAAAAAACATATGCCCCTCTCTTCCTTAATTAAGGAACCTCATCCATCTACCAAGGGTAACACCATTGTTTCCCACCTCGCATGTAGGGACATCTCTAGAACCTACAAATGGGTCCATCATCGCACGGAATAAAACATTACTTACAAATTATCCTTATGCCATATGTTTATCATATGGCCACTACACACATCATTGTCCTGACCTCCCACACTTTTGGGACACACTGGATGCAATCCATCAAATGACTCTTCTAGTACCCAACCAATCGTCATCACAATCAAAATTAGTCACTAAGTCCAATACCTACACTATTTACTACATGTGTGCCTTAGTGAGCATGAGAAATAGTTGCCCATGCACATTGTGTGGGAAACTAGATTATTTCACCCATATGTGTCCACTTCTCATTGAATGTTTCCACTACCATTCAACATATTCAAGAATCTCTCCATGTAACGGGATCCCCTGACATTGTACCCCCTAGGGCTCCCCTAACTCTCCTCCCTATGAGCAGTCACCACCAACTTCTTCCCCTACGGACTCCTTGGTACAATGACGATAGGATACATCCCCTTTCCCCACCTGTTGATGAGAGGAATGGAAAAAAACCTAACTCAAGCATTTTCGAATCTCATCAAGTTAGGTGAGATAGATGAGATTATAACCTTAGGATTATAGCCTGTCAAAAATCTCAATTAGACCTCAAGAAATAGATTCTCGGATATGATGTTATTATAAAAATATTTGAACTTTGTATCTTTTATGTGAAATAAACTAAAAATGGAAAATGTACTTGCAAAAGGAATTTATAAAATCTCCAAATAAGTAAATGCAAGATAGCATAAATCTGAAAATCAACATACAACAAGTCTCGTAAATGAGAAGAAATCAACAAATAATTTTATTGATCTCAATCTGAGTTAAAACTAAGTTTATCTTTTCAATGGAATTACTCCTATAAGTCTAATGTGTTATTTGACTCATACAAATACAACTGGTGTCAAAAAGATGAAGACAAGAACTGAAAACTGCACTCGATCAATCCAAGCTACAAGTGCATCATTGTATTGGCTCAAACTAGAATTAATCAACACTGAAATAAATTCTGAACTTCTAATTAAAACCAAATAGACATTCAAGAATAATTAATGACAATGGAGCGTGTCAATAATCAATGTTTCCTAGTCATTTCATCGACACCTTCATAATAACCCTATTATCGACAAGATAACTTATCTCTAAAGAAACTCAGAATGGAATGAATGAGAAAATAATATTCTCACTTGAGCCAACAACAAACCTTATCATAAGTGTTACTTCCCTATTTTATCATGTCCTTCTTTTGTCTTTCTCTCCTTTTATATCTTCAAAAAGTAGTTTGAGTAGTTCAACTACATTTTTGTTTGGAAAGTTAAATAAATTTAATTAGGAGAGGACAAATTTCATTTATAATAAGGGTAGTAAATATTAAATAATAGGTGGGGTCCCACTAGGTCTTTGTTCCTTTATTTCTAACATTTCCCTTGTAACTCCAAAATTTTATTAAACACAATGAATATATCAACATCATGGATTGTATCAAAAAGCGACTAGTGTAAACATACCACATCAACAAACACTTGTAGCTCCCAAAAAATATCAAAATGGCATGATATTTAAAGTTCTCCAAATAATATCATGTGTTTGTTGTTCATCCAAAATATGCATCAAGTGTCAAGTGGAAATACCATAATACAATTTTGTTTTTGTAAATTCTTGAGCTATTCCATTAAAAATAAAGTAATAGTATAATCAATATAACTAAGGTGAACTGAGAAAGAGACATCCAGAGAGAAATACATAGATTTATAGAGTCTAATACTACCCTTACTAGGAAACCAGACAAACAAATCTTGGAAAAACATGCATGCCTATTATAGAAATATTCCCCTGCAGACATGTGAACTTTCCCTTGGAGTACAGACCCCTCTACCAAGATAGAAAAATACCTTTGGAAACTACCATTCCTATCGATTCATTTTACCCATCAAAAAATAGAGAAGGAGGGAGAGTATGATGTACCTCATTTTCAACGTTTATCCAAGTTTCTCCAATCTGCAAGTTTTGAATAATACCTACAATGGAAAATAAGAAACAAATGACTATCTCCTACTCTAATGGATTAGACAAAAGCAATTGATCTATGAATATTAAGACAAGCATAGAAAAGTACATGTAAACACATACTAGAAGGAAATAGGCCAAGTATAGTAATGAGAACTTCAAAAATAAACTTACAATCTTCATATGATGTTGCAGCAACCTCTCCAAGTCCTCCTCGTCCAACCCTTGCTCAAAAGATCCACAATCAAAATAACAATGCTTTGTTGATTTTTTCTCCTCGTGTTCACCATGAGAATGCCTCCATTTATAGGCTTTGAGAGGCTCAACCACCTTGTTTATATTTGGAATTATTTTAGGATATGGCTCCAATAGTTGTCATATCTCCCTTATATGCAACCTAGGGGTTATATTCAAGAGAAACCAACTCGATCCATCCATAGTTGTCTTTTAGAAGAAAATGGGATTTCTTCCAAGATTTTCTCAACCAAATCATCCCTCCCTTAGAATGGGAAACAGAGTGCTACAATGCTCCCTATGAGATGGAAAAAGAGTGATAGCGCTCCCTGTATATGAGCAGGGGAGCGTTGATCTTCCCAAAAGTTTCCAAGATGAGCAATTCTCATATAAAAATACTTGTTCCGACTATCAAATGATGGGGATTTTTATTCTAACATGTTTTAGGGGTTGTATCAAGTGTTTTCATGGTTTCATTCGTGATGTGACACTTATGGAATGAGAATGCGACACTTGTGACAAAAGTGTGACACTTACAACAATGAGAATGTGACATTATCGAAGTGAGGAATTTTGATGTGTAACATATTTCCCCCCAAAGTGTGAAGTTAGAAGATGAAAGATGATGAATGAAACACTTTGTATATTCTTTGAAGCAAGGGTATGGAGTCGAGGAACCTGGTAGAAGCTGTAGAAAACCATCAAACAATGTTAATATGTGTTCCATTCCCAAGGCATGAATACCTATGCTCGGACTATAAGTGACTCAAAGTATGGTTGCCAATAAATACACTATGGATCCATGATGATATTGACTAAGGGTATGGCCACCAGAGATACAATGTGGATTCATACCTCTATGGAATGAACTGATCGTAGCCACGCAAAATACACAGTGGATCTACAAGATGATAAAACATAGCCACGGACCAATACAACATGGATCTATGTGACACCATATATATCAACATGCTCAAATGACTTCCTTCGCAGCCTGGACAGAGAAGATAATAGAGTGGATTCTCAACCCAAGGTCTTCGTCTCAATCCCAATGTAGTACAAATCTTACCCATGTGAATAGATGATTTGATGTCGAACACAGTAGAAACCACTTGATTACTGATCATTGAGGTAAATCGTTAACAAGTGCGAAGGAAATCACCAATGATGTCAATGACTCCCAAGGAATCCTAGTACACTCCAGTGAATGTGAATAAATGTGTTGAAGTCGAACATTCGTAGAATCATCCGATCAGAGGTCAATGATGTAAACCTACTATCGAAAGCAAGGAGTCCTTCCATTGAGGCATGCAGGTCCCAAGGTACTAACTGATTTCTAAGTCTAATTCCCAGATGATGCGTTGAATTCAATAGGAAAAGACTCGTTGAAGGAGGGCCTTGATGTATCCCCCATCATCGACACGAAACTAACACAGGAAAGTGATTTAAGATGGTTAATTGAATGAGTATGGACTGACACAGGAATGGAAACTGTAAATACTACAGATGAATGGTTTGAAGTGAAACTTCCCTTGAACATGATGAAGCACGACAACTGACTTGGAAGCATTGACTCGATGAGTACCAAGAATGTAATGTGACTACAATAAGAGCACTCTTCAACTGGAAAAAAATTATGGTGACACATGGAATTGGTATGACTCAGAGACAAACATATTACCTAATTGTAAGACAAGACACAAATAGGTGCCATGTTCAAGGGATACAATAGCTTCCATAAAGGATTCCCAAAAACGTGACCCACTTCCTTCAATTTTTCCCCCACTTAGATAGATGAGTAACTCTTTTTCATTTAACGATCTCAAGGAGGGTAAAACTTGCTCAATATAACTCACCTTCGGTAAGTTTCTCTTCCTTTATTTAACAAACTGGAATAAGTAAGGGTTCGTTCCCATATGGGTCCTTCAATGTGTAGTTTCGTGAGTAAAGAGAAGGAAAACTCGATTGTTTTTCTTGTTTAGAGAGTCTAAAAAGAACTTAAAGGCGACTCCATAAATGAATTTTTCGTAAATTTAGTCTCCCAAGCCTGAAAAACATGTAAAACAATATAGTGGAGAACTCTTCTAATCATGCTTGATTAGAGTGTTCCTTTTTTGTAATTAGTCTCGTGAGGCCTAAAAAGAGATAAACTATCACTTGAAAGACACCCTTTCAAACCTTTTAACTAGTGTGAAAGGAAACAAAATCACTCGGAAATATTTTCATGTTTAGAGATTCTGAAAAGGGCTAAAAGGAAACTCCAGGGGGTTCATTTTTCGTATAACCTTAACGATTCTGAAAAAGTGATAAAAGTATACTCGGTCACATTCTCATGTATTTATGAGCACAAGAAAGAACAAAGACTAAGCTCATAATTGGTTTCATTTTTACATAAGATTGAAACAAAATTAAATTATGCTTGTAATTTCCCAATGTAAATTCCAAAGATTTTGTGGGATACCCATGGATGGTTGGTACTCTACCCCTAGCTTGAAAAGATAGTGGCTTAACTCCAGAATGATAATCAAAGTCTGGAGACATGTCCCCCCAAGATTCATTTCATTCGTCGACACTTATATTATCACCGATTTCTGTATCGGATGGAGGAAAAAGGTCAACTGACAAAGGCAAATGAAAGGTTAAAAAATGAGACCTAACTAAAGACTTGACTTAACATCTACGAGATATAGCTAAAGACTCAACTCGATATCTATGAGATCTAGTGAAAATCCTCGACTTGATGGGAGAGGTGACTTTTTCATTTTTTAACGAGCTTTGCTAGAGAGAAGAAAATTATGCTTGTGGCTTCTATTTCATTTTTTAATGAACTTGCCATAGAGAAGAAAAACTATGCTCAATACCTTTGTTTCATTTTTTAACAAGCTTGCCACAGAGAAGAAAAAATATGCTCAAGCTTTTGTTTCATTTTTTAACGAGTTTGCCACAGAGAAGAAAAACTATGCTCAAGACCTTTGTTTCATTTTTTAATGAGCTTGCCACAAAGAAGTAAAACTATGCTCAAAACCTCTCCTTGAGCGTGGCTTCCAAAAGGAAAATTCTCTAGAAGTAATACATGTCAAGGGACAAACGTCATCCATGGCTTCTAGGAGATCTTTGCTAGATGGAAGAAAAACACTTCGGAAGGAATACATGTCGACGACCTCAATAAGGGTAGGGATATCTGTCTCTAATAGCCATATCGAAGAGATTACCATGTCAACTATCGGATCTAAGTTAGGAGAAGGGATAGATTCCATCTCGTGTGGGGTTGAACACATGGGGTTGGTCATTTACTTAATTGACTTGTGATGGGGTGGACATCGCTGGCATGTATGGATTGTTTAGAGAAGGTGGATGGTTGACCATCATACGAGGGTAAATGAATGAAAGTTGGTCAATCGTTACTATGTTTCTGTTGTGAGGGAAACATATCACTCGAAAGAGAGTGGACATAAAATATATCATAACGTAGACATAGTCTCACCCAAGGAGCAAGTTAAAGTCCAAGGGGTCATGAACTACCATCACATCAACATAGACCATTTTTTCTCCCAAAGTAACCAAAAATTGAGGAAGGATCCCTAAAGGTTGACTAACTCTTCTATCAAAAGTCAATAGATTCTGATTCATGGGCGCAATATGTGGGGAACCAAAATCTTTCCAAGCATTCACGGATAAGATGCTAACAGAAGAACCTTCGTCTATTATAGTGTTAGGAATATTTCTATCACAAAACTGCACGGTGATTTGGAAAGGCACATAAGAAGGAATATGGGGTTCTATCAAATGATTCCAATTAATAGAAATCATCTGATTTCTTGAAGGGGGTTCCATCAGGACGGGCAGAGTGCCCCCTTGTCTAGGTGAATCAGTATTAATGAGGTATACCTGAGCGACATTCTCAATATTTCAATGAGGAGTAGGATCGACCCATGATGGAACCGGATCGACCAGTTTGGTTGCACTCTTCAAGGGAGGTCTGGGATTGATCGATGATGAAACTGGATTAGTCACTTGGGTTTCACTTTTCAGATGAAGATTCAGGTTGATCTATGACAGAGTTGGACCATCTACTTGGGTTAGTGGTTCAACCAAGGATGAAACTAGATTGACCACCGGATCAACCGAACTGATTGGGGATGGAACCAGATTGACCATTCCATCAACTAATGATGGTTTGGGAGAGATCTTATGATAACCAGTTGGAATTTGAATATTTTCCAAAATATAAGAAGCCTCGTCCATACGAGGGAAAATGTGAGAGTAATGATCACATTCACAAAACATACAAGGAAATTTGACAGTTTTATTCTTCTTACCAACCTTAACGTCACTAGTTGATGGGGTGTCACTAGCATGTTCAACAGGAGAAGATGACATGGAAGACCACATTTCTAAAACCTTGGGGAGACCAGGGAAATCCCTCAGAAAGTGGTCACCCTTACAAATCTTGCAAGGGAATTTGGGTTTAGGATTCTTCATTTTAGACTTGTCGACTTTATCAACACTCCCAGTACAATTAACAGTAGTTGGTTTCTTAGATCCAACATGACCTATGCAGTTGGAGGCTTGGTCTCTTTCTGATTATTCTTCTTCTTCTTCCCTTTCTGTTTCTTCTTCTTCTTATCAACCTAGCTACTTTCTTTAGAGCTTCAAATAGGTAAATAAGGAGAAAGGGAAGGATACCGAATGGGTGAAGAAGGTGAAATATCGACATGAGGTTGATTTTTGGGTGGTGTGCTTACAACCGAAGCATTAGGTGCATTCGAAGCACTGGGAAAAGTCGAGATCATCGGAGTGGGGAACAACCAAACCAGTAACCCAATGGTGAGTCCCGAAACACTCAATGTGGAAATGCATGGAGGACCAACATTTCCAAAAGAAGGAAAGGCGAAAGGTTCCTTGGGGAAAGGGGTTCCTTCATTGGTACTCCCTATAATTGAATTCATTTACAGTGACTCGACGTAAGGTCCAATAAGGAAACAAAATAGCACATTTTACAAATCTAAGAAGCAAACAATCAAATGTCAAACCTTCCCACAATGAAACCACTAGTTGGTGAGGAAATCCAACATCGCGAGATCAATATAGGAAGCGACTGGGATAGAGTGGGTGGATTAGTTACATTGGTGACATGCTTAATGGACTTATGCCTTGGTGCAAGTTCCCATGTTGTTTTACCCATGGTTGTACCATCCAAGGAGCCCGAGTGAGTTTGACCAACTTCTAACCCAAGTACGGTGAAGACTCCCCTTCACCGTCACCTTTTGTATTAACCCTATAGATATAGGCCATTAAGGTTACCAAATCCTAGTCAACCTGTGGGTGGGTACAGTCGACATTCGAGTCCAAACGTATGGGCAGGATATCAAGTCCGAAATTATTCAAGAAAACTAAGGACAAATGGATCGGTAAACTCCAGAGGACCCCGAGTGGATTCAGAATTCACGAAGCTCCAAGACCAAATGAAAACAGTTGATGCTCAAGAATAACCAAAAAAAATATGATCATACTACTATGATTGGTTAAAACTTGGAGGGATAATCTTCATTCATCTCATGCACACAACCTCGTGTTTAACCCCTATGTGAGAGGGGGATCCCAGCTATGCTTATGCAAAGGTTGGATTTACTCTCCCTATCACAAGATTATGTGTTTGTCTTGAATGATTTGGAGATTTATTCACATAGCCTATTCAAAATCTCTAGTCCTAGTCTATTGTTGGTGCAAATATCCAAAAACAAAAGTTTCTAGTTTGATTTTAATTAGTGTTCATTTTCATGGTTGTTCATTACACAAGGATGAATGATAGTGAAATTGATGATTTTTAGACTCGAATCCAAAAAATGGTAAAAGGAATGATATGAAACTTTATTTTCAATGAAATTCTAGATACAGGAAGGAGAAGAATTTCTTTTCTTTTGTCACTAACAAACACTCAAGATTGCAAAACTTTATACCATTTTGTTCTCAACAAAAATTCAAACAATTGCCAAATTATAAAGAAAACCTTACCAATATCCAAAACCAATGCATACAAGTATTTATTTGTTTGATTGTGAATGTAAATTAAAACGTTTGTCTAAAACTTCATGCTTTCACTAATAATGAAAAGTTTCACTACTGTGATTTGAAAAAGAGGAAGCAAAAGTACACAAATAAAGACACTCTTAGTAGTAAATAAGAGACCAAAAGAAGAACAAATATCAAACTATTCAATCAAAGGAAAAACACTAAGAGACCAAAAGTCACACTTTATAGTCTTCCAAAATTAAGGGAACAGAGATAAGTAAAACAATATTGTTATCAATTACCGTCCTTATGAAAACCTCCAATCAATCAGATAATCGAAAAGAGCAGCAAAAAGAAACCAAGTTTGAAAGAGAATGGTTGATTTTTGCAATAAGGAAAGACAACACAAACTTAATAAAGACTAAAAGAATGAAAGGTAGAAAGTTTGAGTCCAACAAAGGACAAGATCTCACAGAATAGGATCTAAGTCAGAGAAAAAGATCCAAGGACTATGCCCATCAAGCAAGAAAGTCTGCAATTTTTCAAAGGAAGAAAAATCGACGCTCTGATAACCAAAGCACCAGAGCACTACAACACTCTTTGGTAGACATTGGGGGAGAGTTGATTAAGCAATCAACGCTCTGACTTAAACTATAGAAGGGCGCTAGTCCTGAGAGTTATTTTAGAAAAACTCAGAAAGATTAGTAAGTCAGGGAAATTTAGTAAGATACTTTGTGAGACAACTTAGCAAAGATGAAAGATGTAAGGACAGATTAAATCAACAAATGGGATCTAAGGATAGGAAAAATCCACAGATGAACTAAGGAAAGAACAAAAACTAAAAATTGGATCCCTAGTGGAGTCGCCAATTTCTGTTACAGAAATATTCCCCTGTGTACATATGAACTTTCCCTTGGAGTACATACCCCTCTACCAAGACAGAAAACTACCTTTGGACACTACCATTCCTATCAATTCATTTTACCCATCGAAAAAGAGAGAAAGAGGGAGAGTATGATGTACCTCACTTTCAACATTTTTCCAAGCTTCTCTGATCCATGAGTTTCGAACAGTATCTACAATGGGCAAGAAGAAACAAATGACTATCTCCTACTCTAATGGATTAGACAAAATCAATCGATCTATGAATATTAAGACAAGCATAGACAAGTACATGTAAGCACATACTATAAGGAAATAGGCCAAGTATATTAATGAGAACTTCAAAAGGAAACTTACAATCTTCATATGATGTTGTAGTAGCCTCTCCAATTCCTCCTCGTCCAACCCTTGCCCGAAAGATCCACAATCAAAATAACAATGATTTTCTGATTTTTTATTCTCTTGTTCACCATGAGATTTCCTCCATTTATAGGATTTTATAGGCTCAACCACCATGGTTATATTTGGAATTAGCTAAGGATACGGCTCAAATAGTTGTGATGTCTCCCTTATATGCATCCTAGGGGTTAGATTCGAGCCAAACCAACTCGATCCATCCATAGTTGTCTTTTAGAAGAAAATGGGATTTCTTCCCTAATTTTCTCAACCAAATCAACGCTCCCTTAGAATGGGAAACAGAGCACTACAACACTCCTTGTGAGATGGAAAAAGAGTGATAGTGCTCCCTGTATATGAGAAAGGGAGCATTGATCTTCCCAAAAGTTGTCAAGATGAGCAATTCTCATAGAAAAACACTTGTTTCGACTATCAGATGATGGGGATTCTTCTTCTAACATGTTTTAAGGGTTGTATCAAGTTTTTTCATGGTTTCGTTCACGAGGAAACACTTACGAAATGAGAATGTGACACTTGTGACAAAAGTGTGACACTTATGACAATGAGAATATGACATTATCAAAGTGAGGAATTTTTATGTGTAACACTGCCCATAGAAGGAAACCATGATCTTAAAAGAAACGTCATGTCTTATCAATGTTTGACCCGTCATAAAAAATACTAGGACTAAACAAAATGTAGGAAACCTAAAAACAGACGAGAGCAATAGAATTAAGGAGGAAAACCTCCAGGGGGGATTTCTTCGATCACTGGACACCTGGCAATGTCATTGTTGCTAGAGGAACTGGTGGAGATGGATTTTTCCTCCTTGGTTGGAAATCATGTACATTTGGTGAAGGAGGATGGGGAAGGAAAATCACTACGATGGAATTTCTGCATGGGGGGAGAATTATGGGCTTCACTCACTTGAGCCACCTGCTTGACCGGTTGTGCTTCTATTGTGTGCTTGCCAATGATATATGAAGGTGCGGTGTTGTCGTATTGGCCATCCAAGGATAGAAAGTGGGTTCCAGGAGACCAGGATGAGTCGGAGGCACTCTAAATGAACACCCCAAGAACACTGAGAAGGGAGTGAGACAAAAAATATTTTATCATCCAGTAGCTTCTGTGTTGCCTCTAGGTGCGTTGCGTTCTCGAATGGTAGTTGGTCATCTCCTCCTCCTATTCATCCAACATTTTCCTAAAGGAGTGTGGGATTGAACATCCATATCCTTCCTGACTAACGATGATAGGATGAGAATGGTTGATTATCACTCTACCTCCACGACCATCCCTCCCTAGGTGGGGAGTTGCATGCATGCGTCTAGGAATTGTAGAAAATAGGAGCACTTTGTGGAGAGGCCTAGGAGAGGGACACAACACCATGCTAAGCTTGTTGTCATTTTTGCAGGAACGAATCAAGAGAAGGAAAATCCCTATAGAGAATTCCATAGGGGAGTTATCAGGGGAGCTCTGAGCGCAAAGAGAAGGTATGTCAAGCAGGAGTGTGAGCCAAGGGCAGAACAGAATGAGCCAGAAGTGGAGGTTCCCCGAGTTGAAAAGGGAAGAACTCTGGGAAATCAATTCCCACACCACACCTCAAACCATAGTACCTCAACACATTTGGATCATGAGATAAATGGATGGTGAAATTAATGCATAGAGCCTCGAGCAGAACCTAGATTTAATTCACATGGAGAATGGGAGGGGTGGGAGCCAAGTGTCCATTGGTTCATGCATTAGAGGTGACATTGGTGGGATCTAGGTGGTCTACATTGGCATCCACATCCAGGATAGGAAAGTATCTTAGTGAAAGTATGATACAATCTTTCTTGAGATAATGGAGTGGAAGATCATTGAAATCCCAATTCTGGAGAGCCATATTTTCAGTGATGCTCACATTTGCAATCTTGTCTACAAGGGAACTCACTTTGCTTCTGACATGTTGGAAAGTGATGGAGTCTGGGTGAGCCAGAATAAGAGAAATCCTTTGTAGTTTTTTCTCTAATCTCCATATGGGGGAAACCTTGTCTCTCTGAGATCCATTTTGGAGTTTGATGGCTAAGGAGATAATGAGTTGAGAGTCACCTTCAATTATGAGTAGTAAGAGAGCCCATTGTTTTTCTATTTGAAGACCATTGATTAGGCCTGAGATTTATACCACGTTATTTTTTTCATGACCAATGGATCCATGGAAGAGATAAAGTATTGTGCCAGAGTTGTCTTTGAAGACTCTGCCAAAGCTAGCAGGCCTGGGATTACTTTTGGAAGCGCCATCAAAGTTGAGTTTGAAGAAGCCTGGAGGGGGAAAACTCTATAGATATGGACTGGAGGGGGGGTTGGGATGTTGAGATATGGACCCCAATGGATGATCGAGAGAGATTCCCTAGTGAATTAATATTGCGGCTTCATTCATGGGTGCTTTGAAGTCTTGTTCAGTCCAAGGGAGGAGATAAATCGTTTCCAGAAGTTGTTTTTTGTAGGTCGTCCAAAGGAGGTCTTCAGAGGAAGGGGTACCTTCAAAAATCATCCAATTTCTCTCCTTATATATATATTCCAAACGATGAAACCTGGGATGATTTTCCAAAGGCGATTGAGAATAGGACTGCTAAAAGGATTTTCAATCCATGTTTTTAGAGTTTGTTCTATGTCTCCACGAACATGGTTGGATATTTTGCATAAGATATATTTATTTTCCCGGAGTCAACTAGAGATAAGGTATTTTTATAAAAGGTGATCAATGATTTTATCATGGCTTATACAAATGAAATGAGAAGGACTAGAGAAACCTCTCTTGAGACTTTTTTCCCAAGTCAATATTTTTATGTGAAGAGTCGGCCAGAGGAAGATTGATATATTGGGCCACATTCTAAGATTCCAAAGTTTGATCCAATGAGGATCCACTGGTTATGGAATGGTGGGAATGAGGAGGTGGTATGATTATGTTACTGTGAAGTTTCTTTTAAGCACTCAACACAACCTAAAAATTCCATGTCAAATTTTATTTTTTGGGTACCACTTGATCTTTTTGCACTGTTTGATTTGTTTTTATTGTGAGAAATGTTACCTTTGCTTATCGTTTTGTTTCTCATTTAAGTCTCTCAAAGTTTTATTGAGCATGAGAAAAACCATAACTTAAAAGACTAACATTTAACTACAGAATCGACAATCAAGAATTTTCCCCGATGCGCTTAATAAATTCAGCATCAGAAAGGATTAAGCATGAAAGGAAATCACTCTAGAAGAACCAAGGTAGTTGAGCGTCGATCTTCATCAGTGTCGGCAAGAGTGTCAATCTTCGTAAGAGCTTCACCAAGGATATCATTGATGATCGAACCATTTGGCATTAGCAAAGGGCTAAAGGAGTAAGCTCTTACGAAGAAATCAAAGAAATGTCAATAGTTGATCCCTAAAACTCTCAGAATCGGCAAGTTTTGAGAAGGTAGGTCCGTAAAACAGGTGTGATAGGTTGATTCCCCCCTCCGACCGCCGACCTCAATACTTTTTGGCATCGACAGTCCTAGGTTTATTTTGACACATGCATATTGTTGAAAACCCTGAATCTGATTGGGATACACAATCAAACCATCTTCCCCCACCTATCACGTGTCATTGCCAGAGCGGTTAAACATATGATCGAGTTTTCCCTTGATTCGTTACCACTTCCCAAGGCATGCGTCGCACCCCGAGTCAGCTTTTCCATGTCAGATCTGTACGATGAAATCAATTGGCATCGAAAGTTATAAACATGAGGTCACCAATGAAACATTCACCACGCATCACCGATCCCCGACCTTCCCACTCGGAAAGCGACACAATGGGATGTTTTAACACTAGATACGATGCATTTAAAGGAATAATTAATTCCAAAATCTTGCATTAGTTGCTAATTCGTGCATGAATCAAAAGGACCGTTTGAACCTACCAATACAACACATCACCCTCCATGCCTCCACCATCAACCCATGATGAATTAAATTGTAGAGATTCGGTGGTAGATTTGTTTGAATTTCACTCATCACCCGAATTAATTGGTTGATACAACTGGTAATATCTTCCCATCAAATTATTTTGAGCCATTGTAAACAAGATTATTCCGAACACAAAGAAGTTTAGTTCAGACAGAGGAGAGAGGCAAGAAATCCGAGAGAAAACCAACCACCAGTAAATCTCCAAGAGCGTCGAAGCTAAAGGAACCAAAGGTGGGAGAAATTTCTTCCCCAACAGTCATGAAATAATTGGAATTCGCTCCAAAGCCAGTGCCCGTCATCAAGACACCCACCAAGAATGTTTTCATTCATCCCCCGGCCTTCAGAGACACAGAGTCAAGCATAGGGACCAAGACAACACTCCTTCATTGGGGAGAATGTTTCCAGAAGATCAAGCGGGAAGAATTCCCTTAATATACCCTACATAGAGATCCCAATACAAGAAAACTCGACGATGAAGTCCTCTCGAATGTCCAAAAGGCGTATCTACACATGGTAGCGAGAAGAACTCTAGTATTCCCCTGCATATAATTCCTGAAGTGGCTTATCGATCACACTAGCACACAAAGATGTTTGATTAATGACGACAATGGCAAGTGTGTCGGGGTTTTCCTTCCTTTGGAGGTTTAGAATTACTACAAGCTCAGAGAGTCAGAGGAGTGGTTGAACACTAATTTTTTTATAATATTCTATGAGAAACACGACACCAACAAAGTGATGGCTTCGTGGTGGAGAGAGGATAAAAATTTCACCAAAAGGGTGATGTATATCTATCTAATGGTCCTCCTCTTTCGGTTGCATGGGGAGAAATATTTCTCAAGGTTTTCAAAGGCTTGGATTCCTCTATATTATACTATATCCATTTTCGGAATAGATTTTAACTAGGGTGCCATCATCTCCAAACAGCTGAGCACTTGCATGCGACAGGCTCAGATGTCGAAAGAGGGAGAAACCTCATCCTTCTACATGGATTCTTATTTACTGGATGTCATCTGTGCTAGAAATTCCTTTGCTAGAATGAACCTGAGCTGGCATGCCTCAGAACTCATGGTCCATGTGTATTTTGATAGCTTGTGGGAGAATGGGTACAAGAAATACTACTCTCTCATCTGTGATCAATTTATCGCACGTATTCTTTTTTTGTTGTTCAAGAAAGAGTTCCCAAGAATGTCGGATGATGGAAAAAATATTATATCAAAAGTTGGCCACTAGTACATGGATGAGCATGATACCTACATCAGGGTTTTCGGAGCCACTGGAGAACCACACCTATTACCTATGTATGTCCCTGATCGACTACTAGTAGGGGAAATCTGTTATCGGACCATCCTGCAAGGTTACAATGCTACTCTGGTAAAATATAAGAAGCGGAAATTCATACCTTATGGTTTTCAGATAGGTTTCTACATGGTAAAAAACACCATACAAGCCAATAAAGAAGGTTAAGCCAATTCAAGTTTTGATTCCAGACTGGCCATTTTCACAAGCACGACCCAAAGGGTCTAGTCCTGAAGCACGCATCACAAGTATCGTCATGATGACCATAAGCCCGTGATAGGTTTGAAGATGATATCTTCACCAAAAATTCTTAAAACTAGGATGAGGTAATGACAAGGGTGGATGACCCTAAGGAAAATAGGTTCAACGCCATGAGTTGGGATGAGCAAGAAATAGTCCTAGAACAATTAGCTCAAGAGGCTCTCAGGGCCAGAGGAAAAAGGATAGAATAAGAAGTGGCCGAAGCCCCCTTGATATCCCAAGCACAAGGCAGAGATATCCATTTGGTATATGATGCATCGGAAAGGGGACTTCTCATGTTGGAATGGGCACAGCAGGTGTTTAATCAGTTACAAGCTAACCCAGACCTATCAGAAACAATATGATCAAATTTCGATAACCCAGAGAGAATCCAGCTGGGTATAGGTGGTCTTGAACTTATAGATGTTGATGAAACTATCGGGTCCAATGACATTGAATTCACAACATCATCGGCTGGGTCACCGGCAGGTGTGGCGACTCATCCAGAAACAATCTGGGTATCAGTGGAAACAAGCACGCTAAATCCCTTGAGCGAGTTGGTAAATATAAATGATGATGATGATGAGAGCCCAGAGGTATCTCTCGGTACCCCTGTGTGTGTCCAAGAAGAAAAGGGACCTAAGAAGACTTCTTCTCATGTTCCTGAGGTCCAAACCTAGGAGGTCCCACAGAAAGAAAAGGAAGTTGAGAGTGGCCTCAACACAAAGAGGCTTGATGCATTGGAGACATGAGCAGACAGTTTGAAGGACAAGTTAGAACTGGATGATCCAAAGAAATGATCCCCGCAAAAGTAAATCGGTGTTTCAATGGTCGATGAACAAGTAAGTATTGAGTCTATTCCTGGCACCTCTATTTCACTCGATACTCAGATCCCCGACAAGCGACAAACAAAGGTCGAGCCTTCAGAGCACAACAAGGAAGTTCAAGAGCCTGATCTTGAACAAATATACACCACCGGAACTCTGGGAAACACACTCACATGGGGTGATCAACATATTCCCGAACCTGTGGATGAGGTATCTGATATATATGCAATCTCCTATGATCTAAACAGGAAGTCTATTGTCCAACGAACCACCAAGAAAAGGAGGATTACATTGGATCGCTCCATCCTTACCACTACAGAGGAATATTTGATAAACACAGAAAATGCCATAACATATGAACTTATCAGTGTAGGGAGAGTGTTGGCCCTTGACCAAGATTTGGGAGATTCTTGGTCATGTTAACCCATTTTGGAAATTCGACAACCTGTCGAAGGAGGAGCACAAGACAAAGCAGAGATCATGGGATATCAGCCCCTTTTTGGGTCATTTTTGGGATAATGTAATGGTTGGGATGTCGGCCCATGGGTTTTACCCATTTTTAGGCCTATTTTGTAATATATAAATAGATGACTATGCTAGATAGAAAAGGGGGGGAGAAGAAGAGAAGTGCATCTATGTGATGTAGGAAGAGATCGGTGTGCTAAGTGCTAGAGGCTAAGTTCTAGTGTGGATTGTAAGGGCTTTGTGCCTACTGTGAGATGCTTACAGAACTAAGTGCAAGTGGTTGTAACATTTCATGGAAGGCTTTTTGTTGTAACACAAGGAAGAAGGATCTAGCGAGATACGTAGATATTCTGTCTTATGCGGAGTAGGGTTTTGAGGCTATGTGCTTGTAACCAATTGACTGAAGACAAGAAAGAAGAATATTTGGTGGACATAGCCCCAGGGTGGGGGTGAACCATGTAAATACTATGTTATGTTGTTTTGTGCTTTGTCTTTATGTGATTTACATGTTATTTTCTAAGTGCTTGGATGTATTTATATAGATCTACTCATGCTTTGTGCTTATGATATGCAACAATGTTAGATCTGATCTATAGGACTATGCTTAGTGCTTGATCTGCTCAATCTAATCTATTTACCTATGCTAAGTGCTTAAATACATTAGATTAGTGTGAATGTTGTGAAGCTATGTTATATCAGCAAAGTGGATATTGATTGCATATTGGGGAATTGACGTTGCTACGTTCTTTATTAAGTAGTACAATCACAGATCTATGTCCCAGCTAAGGTTGCAGACACCTAAGTCTTGCATCCACCCCTGCCTCTACCTCGGGTGAGACTTCATCTTCTTCACAGGTGTTGCCGAAAGGGCTGGTAGTTAGGGCTTTGTTGGTGCATTGTTATAGCGTTGAAACCCGGGTCTGCCCCTGTGCCAACAAATAGTTATGTTGCCGAGAACTGAAACTATGATTGTTAGGAACTGAGAAAGAAGAAGTTTTGTGCAAAGATTCGACCTCGGATTTTGAAATCTCTATGTGTAGATATGTGCCCTAGTGCGCAATGTCCTACTCGATTTATAAATCTCTGTGCTAAAGAAGGAATTCCTATCTGAAGAAAGGAGGTCGGATCTGAAGGAAAGAAGCAAGATATGAAAGCTTTATGCTCTAAGAAAGGTAAAAGTGAGAATTTATGATTAAAAGAGGCAATATCTGCAAGATCTATACTTTAATAAAGACAAGAATAGTGAAAATTTTTAGATCTGGAAGATTTGTGCTCTGTAGAAGTAACATAAGTGGAAATTTTTGTTTCTAAAGTATTGATCTAGGTATGATTGATAGGTTATGTCGTAGCTTGAAAACTAGGGTATTGATAGATGAAAGAAGACTTGATATGAATAGATCTAATAATAATAGTGAAAGATATGTTATACCTATGCATAGAAAGAATGTTTGGACTAACGAATGGATGCAGGATCCTAGAAATAATTTGTTGCAGGTTAGCTACCATGATCCTAGTGCGCATTACAGAAGAGGTTGGGGATCATTTAAAAGAAAGAGGGGATTAACCCTCTGTTACAGTTGCATAATACTGTGACATCTAGCTAAGGAATGCCCTAGTGGAAGAACTAGTTGCCTCTGTTGTAAATCTCTAGACCATGAAGTGTTGGATTGCCCTAGAATGATTGCTAATCTTGAAAGTATGAACATAAGACAAGAAAACCCTAAGGAAGATCCATAAACTAAGGCTATAGTAGAACCCCAGAAAGAATCAAAGAAGTTATTGCTACAAATGAAAGAAACCTTGAATGACCACCGATATTTTAGATTATCAGAGATATTTAAAGAAAATGAATGCATTGAAGCAAGAATAGGAGACTTCGAAATTGATTGTGCTCTAGACGAGGAAACACATGTGAATATCATGAAAGAGAGAACTTGGAAAGATATAGGGAGGCCTGCTATGATTCCTTCATTAGGAGGAATAGGGATATTCAAAGGAAAATTGGAAAACTTGTGTGGGAGGCTCGCTCAGATACCTATGAATGCAAATGGAACTTCAACAGAAGAAGATTTTGAGATTATTCAATTTATTGATGACAGCACCCCATTTACCATGTTACTAGGGAAACCTTGGATTGACAGAGATCAAGCCAGATGAAAGAAAGAAGAAGAAGTCTTGAAGCAGAAGAAATAGGAATTAAAATATTTCATGACCATAAGGATCGCACACTTGATTGAAGAATGGGAGAGAAGATCGAAGCTATTTAATGCTAGAAACCCAGATGTCGAAGCTGCAAGAACATTAGAGGATCCATAGAAGATTGAAGTACCTATTCCAGACAAAGAAGAAGAATTATCCTGGAACCCTAGGGAAGAATCTCAACAACGTGAAGTGACTAAGACCACAAAATATAAGACTCGGAATGGAAAATGAACTAACAAGATGAAGCTCACTGGAAAGAAGGCTAGAAAGCAAAGTAATAAGAGAGCTAAGTTGCAGAAGGTTCCAGAGGGAACTTCCCAGACAAAATATTTGCAGAATTGGAGCTTCGTCGGGATATCAGAACAGCGACACATGGCACTTTGCCATGGCGAAGCAATATAACCATTGGGGATATTATAATTGTTTGATCTATGCTTCGAACGGGAAGAAAGGAAATAAAGGTTCATCATCAAACTGTTGGACCGTGCCATAACAGACTGAAAAAGAGTTAATGGAGGCTCATACCCATTGCAAGTGAACCATTTTCAAGTTCCCTATTTATCCTGCCACACCACGCACCGAGAACACTTTTTCCAATTGAGAATTCGAGCCCGTAGACTAAGCCGAATTTATACAGTGATTATCACACTTTTCCTTTATATCTCAGTATTGTGCCTAAGTTGTTCCCCGAACCCGTGATTGTTAACCTCAAGTGCATATGTCAGAAGAATTGAGTGTTGTAGAGAAAGTTGTTGAAGAATTTTTGATCGACCTAATGAATAAAAGAGTCATGTCAGAGAGAGGATTATCCACAGGTATAAAAGCATCATACACGAGAGGATTGCCTGCCTCTCCATCAACTGCTCGAGCCGGACCATGTTGACCAGTCGATGAAAAGTGAACTAAGCACAAAGATGATCTTGCGAATGATAAGTTTATTATGAGCATATTTCCCGTATATCTACCACCTCTGATCGACACAATCAATCGAGACAGTGTGCCCAGAGAATTTGAGTATGCTTTGGTCACTGCATACCTCCCGAAGGGGATATGCATAGTTCGTGTAGACTAAGAAAAGATTGCAGCATTGAAGTTTAGTGACTTCAACCTCGGTGATAGGAAGGTATAAAACATGCTCTCCCCACATAAATACCTGACCAGAACAAAGGGAACAAATTCTAAGATAGTTCCCCAGTCATGGACTATGAACCTCGCGTATTCCACATTGCTCAATGTCATGAAGATTCCTCACTTCGGAAGGCACCAAGAAGTGAATGCATGCATCAAGCTACTGTTGTCTTGTTACCATGGAGGATACTTATGGTTAAACTGTCATATCACATTGGATCTAACATTGATGAATCGGATCACCGAGCTTAGCATGCAAGGCCCTGACCCACAAGATTTTTGTCTTGGAAAAGCCATGGATTGCACTCTCACACAAAGGATCAAGGACACTTATGGAGATGTCGAGAAGGGAACATGAGGCTACAAGGTAGATTCTATCTAGAGCGGTACAATGCACCTTTCTTGTCAGTTGATCGTGGGAAAGTTAGTCTGCAAGAACCGACCCACCCAAGTGATTGGATTTGTAGTTGACCTCGCAGGAAAGTGCGCAGAGGGCCTACAAATGAATTGGGTGAAGTACCTTGTGAAGTAGTTGGAACTGGACTGCAAGGAAGCGCAAGATCAGGGATATGAATTCCACTTCAAATGGATTCTAATCCTGATCGCTTTCATCGCATGGGAGATGCCGGAATGTGTGACCTTCCCGGACATTGAGACCTTTGAACCTCTGGCCGCAAAGTTCAGTACATTATGGTACTCCGGTGACATGAACAAGCAATGGCAGTCAAATGTCATGTTCCACACATATTACAACCAGTTGAAGACAACCATCTAGTCTGAGCCTCGTATAACCCTGAACACTCTCCATCATTTCAAGCCTTTAATGAAGTTCATCGCAGATCGCCATTTCATTTATATCACAGTGCGAGCTGACGAACACAAGAAACAGATGCAGTCATACTACAAGATGACGGAGGAGGACTTGGAGGATATCACCAAGTATTGGTCGGCGTACCTCCTCATTTCAGCAACACCTGCGGAGATGTCTGATATTGACAGTCCTAAAGCAGTGCATGATACACCTGGACCCAACAATACAAAGAAAAATGAAGAAGCCCAAGATGTAAGTAGTACCTTAGCAAATACTGCTTCCATCTCACCTACGCAAGGAGGTGATGGTGGAGATATAGATTTCACAGAATTTGAGCAAATGAAAGGTGAGGTTTCACCACCTAGAGATGAGGAGGACCCCTCAAAGAAAAGGAAGGTTTCCCCTCCAAAACCTTCTTCTAGGAAGAAATTGAAAGCATCTATGACCAAAATGAAGACCACCCTCACCTCATACGACTTCAACTTCATCGTCACAACACTGAACGATGCTTCGCTTGAAATAATAGAGAAACAATAATCTCAGTATGAAGAGATATACAGTCGAATAAAGGTTAAAGTCCAAGGGATGCAGCAGGCACTACAAACCAGCCGCGAAGTTTCCACTGTGCCTCTTCCATTGGGAACACTAGAATTGGGAGATGATCTAGCTCAACTCCACCAAATCGTTGATATATTCGAAGCTCACCTTCGATGAGCACAGGAGGAAACAACACAAACCACCCAGGATTTAGCACAAGCACAGGGAGACCTTTTAGAGCAGCGTAATACTGCAGAACAAGAGAATCTTTCTCTCCAGGTAAAGTTAGATGAAGAAAAATCCTAGCTGCATAAATAAAAGGAACAGTTGCTCACAGAGAAACTCAAATTAAAGGAAACGGTCAACAGAGCACTTCTCTCTATGACAATCGATGAAGTAAAGGTCCAAGAGAGATTTCCACAGTAGGTGGCACAACTTGAATAAGTAATTTAGCAACTACATCAAAGGAACAGTTGCTCACAGAGAAACTCAAATTAAAGGAAACGGTCAACAGAGCACTTCTCTCTATGACAATCGATGAAGTAAAGGTCCAAGAGAGATTTCCACAGTAGGTGGCACAACTTGAATAAGTAATTTAGCAACTACATCAATGCATAGAATATTTGGAGCTATGCACAGTGCTCGAGACCCCATAAGATGTAAGAGATCAAAGGGAAGAAACTGCCCAAAGCGCAGTTGACATACTAAAAGCTCTTTCCCTAGAGTGCAAGAAGATGATTAATCACAGAGCCCAAACGTATGAGAAGCTTGTTGAGAACCCAAAGTTACAGGCATTGGAATCGCAGCTCCAGGAAGTGAAGCAGCATGCAAACATACTATAGGTGCATATGAAATCCCTATCAGTTGTAGACAGAATGAATATATCTCAAGAGAAACACACAACCCAGCATCAGATCCATATGATCCAAAGAAAAGTTATGGAAGTAACTGAAGGGCTCCAACCTGTGCAACATAAGGTATGCCAATTTTTTATAGAGGTTGAAATCCAAGGAGTAGAGCTAGAACAGGTCATTAACGTAGCAGAACAATGCCTAGAAGGGCTATTAAATGATGCAGTGCTCCAAGAGTTCACCGAGAAAGAGGCCATAGCAAAGTAGCAATTCAAAGCAGATCGAGCCAAACTCGAGGTGTTCGAAGCAGAACTGATCAGACCAGAGTGACTCAGGATGAGTGTGAATGTTGTGAAGCTCTATTATATCAGTGAAGTGGATATTGATTTCATATTGGGGAATTGATGGTGCTACATGCTTTATTAAGTAGTACAATTACAGATCTGTGTCCCAGCTAAGGTTCCAGACACCTGAGTCTTGCAACCACCCCTGCCTCTACCTCGGGTGAGACTTCATCTACTTTGCAGGTGTTACCGAAAGGGTTGATAGTTAGGGATTTGTTGGTGCATTGTTATAGCGTTGAACCCTAGGTCTACCCCTGTGCCAACAGAGAGCGATCTTGGACACCACACTAGACAGAGAAGAAAAGGATGAAAAGGAATTGGTCATTTCCCTGAAAGAAAAGGAACATTTGCACCATTTGGATAAGTATTATCAGGACACCACGCAGGCCACAATATATTTAAGGAGCGAGTTCCAGGAGGCCTATATCAAGTTCACAAATGAGCGACACTTATTTACCACAAGAATAGTTGAATTCCAGGAGGATACTCTCATGGCACTCGCAACGTGCAAGGATATGGAGCGATGGTACAAGAAAGCACATCAATCCACAGAAAGAATCGACTACATTGGTGCAGTCCAGTAGTTCCAAGATAAATAAGAACACGACATCCAAGTCTTGAGAAAAAATAGTCTTGAACGCATAAAAATATCAGTCGAGTATTGGGCCAAAATGTCTCAGGAACCACATCGATAAATTCAAGGGAAATGGGCCAAGTACGAGAGACATTGGGTTAAGATCAATCAGGTGATGAAAGATGTTGAACTGCTCAAGTTTAGCACACCCGATGATTTCTTTGACCTGCGTGACATAGTCGAATCGCATGCCAAACATGATTCTTCATGGGCCGAAAGACTAGCAAAGGTGACCGACATAGCACCAGGATAGGTGCAACAATTTCTAGAACATTCGTTCAATGCTCAGGTTGTGCTTTAGTAGTTAAGTGCTAGTCTGGTCAAGTATCAGGTGCATGTGGTGGATATCAGAGAAGTTTACACACTCCTGATAGAACAAAACAGATTTCCATATGCCCAAACCTGCGAGGCGTTGTTCATCAGTTGGTCGGAGTATGCGAAAAGTCACCCTTTCAAGTGATATCTTGAGTTGTCTATTAAAAAAATGTTAGAAGAGAATGCCACGTGGTGAATTTTTTTTACTTATCTACACTTGGCCGTTATTTTCAATTGAATTTTATGTTATAAATAAGAACATCGAACAATTAGTGAAGGGTCGATGGTTGCTAAAAGAAACTCTTTTTTTGGTTTGTTAAGAACTATTTTCGAGCTAGCTTTAATTGAGAAGTCCTTATGGACAAGAGACAAGTTATATTTTCATCAAATGCATGTGTGATTGGACGTGGAGAAGAACTATTTCCTATCTCGTTTCATGAATGGATGTTGTAATGAGTAAGAGCTATTGAATCTATTGTTAAGTTATCCGATGCAATATTTTACCATTCTTTTCTTTATGATGAAGACGAATTGTTGTGTTATTATGTGATGGATGATTAGAGTAGGTGAATTATTTTGCTTGCCATTATCTTATCGCATATGTGTTTTCTTTCTGATAATTAGTATCTCAAACAGTAATTGGATGCTCACACGGTTAACGTATTAGTACTAGGCATGTGGTATAGAATTGTTGTCTGCATGCTCGAGTAGCGGATTATCCCAAGGTTAACCTCTTCTCCAGTATTTAGAATCTTTTCCCATTTTTGTTTCCAACTTGGTTTATATCAGATTAAAATCTTATATCAGTCCCACCTAAAATAAAATACAAAAAGAGAAAGTCCAAACTGAAGGAGACGCCTTCAAAAGAAAACGTAAAGCCCATTGATTAATTGGTCAGATCACAAGATCTAGAGAACCATTCCACCATTAACCGTTGTAGAGGCTAATTGGGCCTTGGTTGCAGGTTTGGTTATTGTTGTTGAATTAAAGGGATTTAGGACCCATCAATAGAATTGGAGCTAGAAGGAGGGTCTGAAGAATGAATGGTTGAGTATATATTTCATATAATATTTTAGATAGCCTGTAGATTCAAAACAACCCATATGCATGGCTAGTCATTCCCAAGACAACCCACACACACTGAGTACTCCTGAAAAGAGTGACTCACCCTAGCTCGAGGAAGAACAATTGTTCCCTGATATACCTTATGCTCTTCCTCACGAGGAATTAAATCAATTTAGAAGAATCACAAGAGCATACACCCGACAGATCGGTGTGTTGTCTTTAGCTTCGATACTTCCTCAAAGACAAAAAATAAGTAGACCAGTGGTCAACACTCCCGACGAGGTTTTTGTACACACAGTAGAAGACCTAATAAATTTCGCAATCACTAAAATCGAACATCCTCTTAATCTGATCCTCCTAGCACCAGTCGGTGACGTCTTTGAGCCAGAAGATTTTTCGGAAGAAGAGGAATTTAACTCAGAATATGAAGATATGGAAGATAACAATGACCATGATAAAGAAGGGGGAAACCCACATCAAAACAATAAACCTTGGTTGGTCAGAGATTCTTTGGCCATCCCAGGGTGATTTCATAATCTTCCCTGACACCCGGAGAAGTTACTGTAAATTCTAACCTTGTACAATATCTACTGTAAACAGATATTCAGAAAAGATACAATGGAAAATACAAACATTACATAGATATTTTTCCCCTGGAAACCCAAACCGGGAAAACCAGCATATATTATATTCATTCATTGTGTTACATTATTTACAATACAATATACATATAGGAGCCAGTGGCATCTGAAACCCTAACCCAATGACCTGGATTAGTCCAAAACCCTAATTTCTTAACCAGAAATAGAAAACCATCGAAAAAAACCATGTGCCAAAAAAACCAACTAAATACATGACACGTTTCCCGAGGTAGGTGTCACATTTCTCGAGGAAGAAAAAAAATTTACGGGGGCTCCGCTCCCCTGCACCCCCCGAGGGGGGGCCTAGCAGCCCCCCTTCTAACCCCCCTACATGCCCTGCACATATGCTCAAACGCTACTACTCGTGCAAAGAATATAACACATACCCAACAGTTAATTCCTAAATTCAACCCCGAGACTTCAATATTTCTTGAAGACCATATCAAGAAATTCATACTAGCGATCAGACTTATGAATGTCCAATATGAAGACATAGTATGTAGGATTTTTCCCTATACATTTGAGAATTCATCTTCCATGTGGTATTTTAATCTGCCGATAGGATCTATAACTAGCTAGACGAAGTTCCAGAAAGATTTTCTAGATAAATTTGCAGAGGAGACTACTACAAGAACTCTGATGGATGATTTGTTCACCGCCACCATGAGTTCAAAGGAAAGGGTCAAAGATTTCAATAAAATATTCATGACCATCTTAAACAATTTTTCAGCCCGAAGATAAACCAGCTCAAAAGTTGCAAATCGAAGTTCGTGTTAATGCTTTCCCAGCATCTATTTCCATGTTTGTGAATAAGGCTGCCAAACGAACCCTGGATGAGAATTTTGAAGAAGCCAAAATGATAGAATTCCATATGAAAGGGTGTAAATAAGGTTGGGTCTCTTTAGTTAAGAAATAAGTTCAACCTCCTCCCAGGAGAGGACTCCTTTTGACTAGACCGCCAGGGAAACAAGCAGAATAGACTCCTGCCAAGGGTAATGGAGACATAGAAGATCTACAATGCATGGTTAATAAATTATGAAACGAGATCATAGACATGAAAATAAGTGTAGGGGAGGGAAACCAAGTACAAAGGCCCTATAATCCTTTCTTTAAAATGAACCCACCCTTCAAAGCAATTGAACCTCCCCCAACAAACTTAAATATCGATCTACGAAACATGGCATCTGATTCTTTATGTACCTACCATCAAGAAAACCACACTGAAAGAGACTGCCCTCAATGGGTGCATGCCATGAATTTGATAGCTAACTAGTTTTTAGATGAGGTTTCCCTAACCAAACAACCAAGTGGTTTAGTTATGAATGTTTTCAATCAGGAAGAGATTGATCCACCAGAAGAGACAACCAGGATGATATGGGATCCTGACCTAATTATGCCTTTCGATGACTTATTTCAGGTTCAAGGACCACCCACAAAAGTCTCGATTGTGCAAATGAGAAGTAAGGGTCCACCTATCTCAAAATATCCTACTACTACCCAAAAACCGAGAGGGAAAGTGACTCCCGATCACCTAAAAGCACCTTTTTCTCCCTGTAAGAACCCTATAAGCATCCATACCCAAGAGTCACCCAAACATGATTACAATGTAATTGAATATTCGAATAAGTTGAAGGCTAATATATCAGTTATGGACATTTATAGGATCCCCCAGCAAAAGGACTTCCTATTACAGGATTTGAAATCAGTAGAAAATCCCACGACAAGCACTGACCTAGGAAGAAATCTAACTTCCATAGATCTAGTAAATAAACCAACGGTGAATACCTTCTCTGAAGATAAGAATGGAAAACCCTTTCTCCCACCGTTCCTTTTAACGTTTGAAGTTTTCAACAAGAACCTCCACAATTGTTTAGTCGATTAGGGAGCATCTTCCAATGTTATGCCTCTATCTATCTGTAAAAAACTAAACTCAGTCCCTCTCAAGAGTGATAAACATGTAATACAACTAGACAGAACCTGGGTCAAGGTCATGGGGGAACTTAGAGATGTAATAATCAGGATAGCGACGCATCCTAAGTTTGTGCAAGTGATTGACATCATTGTAGTAGATATCCTAGAATCTTATGGATTGTTATTAAGCCGAGATTGGTCTGAGAAGTTAAATGGATACTTTAGTACAGACTGGGCACACCCTTGGCTACCGCTGAAGGGATACAAGAATATGATCATAATCGATAGGGAGAGATATCTGAAACATACGGTCACTGATCTAGAAACCTTAAATGAACCCTCATCGACAGATTTCCCTCTACTAGGAAATTATTCCTGTGATTCCTATTTCGGGAACTTCTCCCCTCTTCCATTTGATGCCCCTCTCACTCAGAAGTCCAAAATGGTTTTTCAAGAGAAATCCCCAATACTGACAGAGGAAACCCTCTTTTGTCAAGTACCTATGCTAGAAATCACCGGACAAAAGATAGGAGGGCAAGAAAGTAATAAGAAGGAAGAAACGGTTAACTTTCGCCCACAATGTTGGACCCTATATTTTTATGGATCTAAATCACAAGAAGGGTCAGGAGCAGGGTGCATCCTCATTAATCTGAAAGGAAAATGACATTTCTTGTCTTGTAGACTAGAATTCGAATGCACAAATAACATTGTCGAATATGAGGCTCTGGTACAAGGATTAAAGAAATTCGTAGACGTAAATGTCAAAGAATTAAAGGTTTTCGAGGATTCTAAAATCATTGTTCAGCAGATAAGGAATATTATACATTGCAAATCCCTGCACCTAAATAATTATCAATAGGAAGTGCATAGGTTAATATATCATTTTGAAGCTTTCAATATTACAGTGTTCCTTAGAGCAAAGAATATCCTTTTTATTCCCTAGCCATAGTTGCTTCAAGGTTGTCACCTTTAGAATATTATGAAGCCTCTCGGTTCAAAGTGGAGCTACTCTACAAACCATTGGTGCCTAACAACATTTATAATTGGAAATTCTTTGAAGGAGATGAATAGATCATAAAATTTCTAACTAACCAAGATAATTTCAAAGACCTAGCTATTGACAATCAAGTATTCCATGAACAATCACCGGAAACTGATCCTTGGACAAGTCAACTAACTAACAAATTGAAGTCTCACACAATCCCGAAGGGGATAGCTAACTTAGAAATATTTTTGACCTGAAAGAATGGTTTAAGGGGCCCAAAAATGCCAAGGCCGATAGTTCATGTCCCATGCATGAAACTATAAATCTTGGAACCCTGAAAAACCTAAATAATGTGAATCTCGGCATGACTACATCTAAGGAGGAAAGGAAGGCTTATCTCAAATTGTTCATACAATATCAAGATGTCTTTTCATGGTCCTCTCGAGATCTGAAAACTTATGATACCCACATCATTCAACACATTATCTCATTAAAACTTGAAGTGAAACCCTTCCAACAAAAGCTCTGAAAGTATCACCCATAACTGGAACCTCTCATGTATCAGGAATTGAAGAAACTTATGGATGCCAAAATCATCTTCCAGGTTAGGCATTTCACGTGGGTAGCAAATCTGGTTCTTGTGAGTAAAACGTCCGGAGAAATCCTCTTATATGTAGATTTTAGGAACCTCAATAGAGCTTCATAAAAGGACAATTACCTAGTCTCGCCAATGGAGCAACTCCTATAGAATGTGTCTGGCTTGGATATTTTCTCTCTACTAGATGGTTTCTCAGGGTACAACCAAGTCCTGGTTTCAAAGGAAGATTTTTTGAAAACTACCTTCTGAACCAAGTGGGGAACCTTTACTTCTAAATGCATTCCTTTTGGGTTAATCAACACATGGACATAGCATTTCGGGGACTAATCAACAAATGTGTGGTAGTGTATCCGGACGACGTAACTGTGTATTCAAAGAACAGAGAAGAGCACATCCAACACTTAACTCAGATTTTCGAAAGGTGTAGGAAATATGGTATATCCTTAAATCCTAAGAAAACTATTTTCGGTGTCGAGGAAGGTAAGTTTCTAGGCCACATCATATCTCAAGCAGGCATTCACATAGACCCAGAAAGGATTAAGGCCATATATCAACTCTTGTTGCCTCATAACAAGAAAGCTATGCAGTGGTTTTTCGGACAAATCAATTTCATGAGGAAATTCACTCCCAATTTCACAGAAACTATCAAACCCTTACAAAAGATGATTCGTAAAGATGTTGAATTTAAGTGGGATGATGAACGAAAGGATGCTTTCAACAACATCAAAACTTCTATATCTCAAGCCCCCATGTTAAGAAGTCCTGATTTCAATAGATATTTCTTCCTCTATAATTTCTCCTCCGACCAATCGTTAGTTGCGGTACTGGATTAGAAGGATGATGACAACAACGAGGCCTTGGTGTCATTCATGAGCACTAACCTCGAAGGAGCCAAACTAAATTATTCTTCCATAGATAAACATGCATATGTAGTTTATAAAGCAATAAAACACTTTAGGTCTTACATCCTCAAGAACCACACCAAAGTAATCGTGCCTCACCCTGCGGTCTGATCCCTATTCACTCAACGGGAGATGGGGGAAAGAAGAGGGAACTGGATTGTAGTAGTTCAAGAATTTGATCTAGATATGAAAATTTCCAAACTAGTTAAAGGGAAAGGGTTATGCAAACTTGCGGCTGAAGCCCAGGACCAAGTAAATGAAGACTTTGGATGGGAGAATGAAATGGCATTATGGTGTGGTGAAGCTTCATACATTTCCTCAGGGCCAGAGTCTTGGTATGAGAATTTGACTTATCTCTTGCACCATGGGACTTGCCTAGAAAATATCGATCCTAGGGAAAGAAGAGCTCTCAGGTTAAAATCCGCACAATATCGCCTCGTAAATTCCGTACTCTTCTGAGTTAATTATGACGGAGTACTCTTAAGATGTCTTGAACGTGAAGATGAAGAAAAAATACTAAAGGAGCTCCATGATGTCCCTATTGGTGGACATTTTGCAGGAAACACCACCACTCATAAGATACTGAGAGTTGGTTATTATTGGCCCACTTCGTTTAAGGACGCTCACACTTACGCTAGAAAATGAAAAACCTATCAAATAAGCATTGGGAGAAAGAAGAGAGCAGCAGTCCCACTCCAACCAGTGATTGTTTCTAGGCCTTTTGAGCAATGGGGGCTAGATATCATAGGAAATATTACACCAAGATATTCAAAAAAGCATAAGTATATACTTACCACCACCGATTATTTCACAAAATGGGCAGAGGCCATCCCTCTGACCCATGTAAACGAGAAGGTGGTAATCCAATTCATAGAACAACAGCTGATCACAAGGTTTGGGGTCCCTATTGTCCTAGTTTTTGATAATGCATCTTATTTCTCTTCCACCCTATTGATAGATTTTTTTCTAGACAAAGGAATCGTAATAAGATACTCTGCAAATTACTACCCATAGGGAAACGGGGTGGAAGAATCAACCAATAAGAACGTAGTGAGAATATTAAAGAAGACGGTTGCGGACAACCAAAGGAATTTGAATAATCTACTCCATAACACTCTATGGACCAATAGGGTCACACCCAAGGAAGCTATAGGAAATTCCTCATGCTTTCTGGTTTACAGGCAGGAAGCCATTCTCCTGAACGGGCTTTATCTTCCATCTCTTCAACTGGCCCAAGATTTTGGAGGACAACCTTCATCATTCATATAACAAAGAACTGACACTCTACTCATTCTCAAAGAATAAAGGGAAAAATCTAAGTCAAAATTCATATCCCACCAGCAGATCGTTAAAAGATGGTTTGACAAGCATAAGGCTAAAGAGAAGAATTTTGAAGTAGGAGACTCGGTCCTAAAATGGGACAGAGAAAACGAGCCAAAAGGAAAACATTCTAAGTTTGAAAATCTATGGCTTGGACCTTTCTAGGTGGTTGAAAAGATTGGGGCAAGCACTTATCAGTTACAGAATCTGATGGGTGAACCTGAAGCCCTCCCAGTAAATGGCCAAGCCCTAAAACAATGTTTCCATTAAAGAAAAAAAAATTATGTTTTGTGTGCGTATTTCATGAGTTTTGTTTCAGCTAGGTCAATTGTGAATTTCTTTTACTTTCTTTTTGTTTTTTGGACTTCTGTTCTTTTGAATATTGTGTTTAGAAAGACGATGGTTGACCTCAGGTCATGCGACATAGAGAACTTTGTTTCCTAACTCATCACTCACATACAAACACAAGAAACATTTGGGAACTTGCAATTGTTTCGAGGGGCTCTCTATCTAACCTGCGCAGATGAAGAACTTTGGAGAAATGTTAGAAGTGTCTGCCTAGTGGTCTAGTGAAACCTTAAGGGAAATTTGGAAAGTTGAAAAGGACTACATGAACCTTGAAGATAAAGCTAGCAAAGGATTCACTTTAACCATCTCACTTTGCACATTAAACAGACGTCATCCTCTCTCACTCGCTCAGGGAATTCTACCGAAGTGAAATTGACTTTATCAAATGAGTGAACAATGGGAGAGGGTATGCAAATATCTCCGTCGGGGCTATGGATGATTGTTGGTAGCGGAGCAAGGTCTTTTATGTCATGGTGACTTTTTCGGGGCTATGGACGCTCGTTGACAACAGAGCAACATTGTAGCAAGTGATTAAAGGTAACTAAAGGCTTAATGTCAGTGAATACTTTACTAGATTTTGTCAAAAATGGGCATGAGTCATGGTTATAGGAAATGAAGGAGGAATAAAGGTGGAAAACCCCAGAAGCACACCAGTAAGCATCAACTAGAGAATTTCAAATGCGAGGGTAAAAGAGGCTTCGATTTAAAACCAGTTAAGTTCTCCACCAGCTTTTGTATCAGCGGAGCCTGAAGGAAGAACAAAGATTCTTCTTTCGCCAACTAAGTCACCATTTGTTGAGCACTCAACACACCCTAAAAATTCCATGTCAAATTTTACTTTTTGGGTACCACTTGATCTTTTTGCACTATCTGATTTGTTTTCATTCTGAGAAATGTTACCTTTGCTTATTGTTTTTTTTCTCATTTAAGTCTCTCAGAGTTTTCTTGAGCATGCAAAAACCCATAACTTAAAATACTAACATTTAATTAAAGAATCGACAGTCAAGATTTTTCCCCGACACGCTCAAGAAATTCGACATCAGAAAGGATTAGGCATGAAAGGAAACCACTCGAGAAGAACCAAGGTATCCAAGCACCTATAGTCGTCGGTGTCGGAAGACAAGAGTTTTCTTTCACGATGAGCTTCACCAAGGATATCGTCGATGATCGATCCATTCAGGATCGGAAAAGGCTTGAAGGAGTAAGAGCTTATGAAGAAAGCAAAGAAACGTCGATAGTCGATCTGCAAAACTTTTGGCATTGGCATGTTTTGAGAAGGTAGATCCATAAAAAGGGTGTGATAGATTTATTCCCCCCTCCGACCGCCGACCTCGATACTTTTCAGCATTGGAAGTCCTAGGTTTATTTTGACACACGCATCTTGTTGAAAAACCCAACTCTGATTGGACACACGATCAAACCATATGCCCCCACCTATCACGTGTCATTGTCAAAGTGGTAAAACATATGATTGAGTTTTCCATTGAGTCGTTAGCACTTCCCGAGGCCTGAGTCGCACCCTGATTCATTTTTTCCATGTCATCTCCATACGATCAAATCAATCGGCTTTGAAATTTCTAAATAGGAGTTTGCCAACGAAACATTCACCATGCATCGTCGATCCCCGACCTGCCCACTCGGAAAGTGTCACGATGGGACCTTTTAACATTATATACGAGGCATTTAAAGGGCTAATTAATTCCAAAATCTTTCATTAGTTTCTAATTCATGCATGAATAAAAAGGACTGTTTGAACCTGTCGATACAAAACATCACCCTCTGTGCCTCCGTCATCAACCCACGATGAATTAAATTGTAGAGATTAGGTGGTATATTTGTTTGAATTTCACTCATCACCTGGATTAATTGGTTGATATGACTAGTAATATATTCCCATCAAATTATTTTGAGCCATTATAAACAAGATTATTCTACACACAAAGCAGTTCAGGTCAGACAGAGGAGCAAGGCAAGCAATCCAGAAGAAGTCTCCAAGATCCCAAATAATGCCTCCAAGAAAACCAACCACCAAGAAATATCCAAGAACGCAGAAGTTAAAGGAACCAGAGGTGGGAGAAAGTTCTCCCCAGCAATCGCAAAACAATTGGAATTCGCTCCAAAGATGGTGCCCATCATCAAGACACCCACCAAGAAGGTTTTCATTCAGCCCCTGACCTTTGAAGACATGGAGGCAAGCATAGGGACCAAGATAGTACTCCCGCACTGGGGAGAACTTTTCCAAAATATCAAGCGGGAAGAATTCCCTGAATATACCCCGCACAACGATCTCGATACAAGAAAACTCTACGATGAAGTCCTCTCGAACATCTGAAAGGTGTATCTACACATGGTAACGAGCAGAACTCTAGTATTCCCTTGCATAGAAATCATGAATTGGTTTATTGATCACATTGATACACAAATATTTTTGATTAATGACGACAATGGTGAGTGTGTCAGAGTTTTCCTTCCAGTGGTGGTTTAGAATTACTACAAGCTCATTGTTGGCACTAGGGCAGACCCAACAATCAATGCTACAACAATGCACTTTCTTGTTTCATTTGTACTTACTCTTCTTCAAACTTTGCCTGGAGACAAACCTTCTTTTGCTCTGCAACTCTACATTTTTCTACGATTATGCCTTGCACTTGCTTCAAGGCATGGGTGGTTTTAGCGATATTTCTTGTATTGGGATTAGGAATACCCAGGTCTGCAGTTTGCATGGGAAGCACCTGAGCATAGCATGAGAGAATCCTATTTTGTAGCAGCAAGTCAAGCGAGCGGGCGAAGTTTTTCCATCAGCGGCCGAGATCCATCCATAAAAACAGATCGACGATCATCGGGTTATCGGGACCGACCAATTAACCAGGGTTTAGCAAGGGGAAGTGCCATGGGCCAAAGCAAATCTGGACCGTCCGATCTAGCTGGGACAGGTGGCATCCGGTTGGCATATCGGGTATCAGAGTTTCAAGGAGCGGGCACCCCTCATTTCTTGCATTTTGAAATCCCAAACTCTGAATTTCCGATGGCGCCCAGAATCGGGCCCATGGTTCTGGCGCCTGGTCATAAGAGAACAGGCCTGGAGGAGGGGTTCTTGTGTTTGACATTTGGCCACTCGGGTCCCAAAGCGCTGAAAAGCCATTTCAAATATTCTTTTTGGAGGGATGTGTGGCGGCCGTTACGCCCATCGCGACTTTGAAAGAGAAAGGTCTTGATCCTTTCTCATCTGTGAACCCTGAAACACCGACAACACTCTGGAAGATAGGCGTAAGGTCACGGCCTGTGGTCACCCTAGGGAGTAGAAGGGGTTGTATTGGGAAGCCAAAGGCACTGAATTCAGATTCAAAGAGAGGAAGCACTACATTCTTCGGGCGTCGATTCGACGTGAAATCCCAGTAGCCGTCGGGAATGAATGCAGAGAAGAGAGGGTGGTTGAGGCCTCTCCTCAGTCATTTATTGAAGAGTATGGAGGTCCTAACCGAAAATCTACCTGGGAGGGTCCCCTGTATCGATTCTCTTCAGGAAGGCCATGCAGAGTCTTCAACTTGCCAGAGGAACCTGCACACGCCAATTCAACATTCAAAGGGCTCAGCTACCCCATGGCGTGAACCATGTTAAATTAAAGAAGCATATGACAGGGGGACAAAGGACAGATTTGATTGAGGAGACATCACCCATTGAAAATTATGACATGCCTCTACTGGGTGAGAGGAAGGAAAGAGTATATGTAGGCATTTTACCCATTTTGTAATCATCGATGGTTGAGCAGAGCTCCCTACTGTAATGTTTTAACAGCTAGTCTAGCTTTCAGTTTATGCATCTGTATATGAGATTTATTGTTTTATGACAGACAGTTCTTCTTACTCCATCTAATTTTCATCTCGTGCTAAGAGGATTCATGATTGACTGATTCGTGCGAATTATTGCAGTTATGATATGATAAAAGATTTATTGTTGCATTGTTGCATTCTCTGGCTTTTGCGTTTGAATGTAAGATGATGTTGCATTTGGACGTCTTCTTCCTCAATCTGTTAGAAACATGTTTTTTATAACAGACCCCCATTTTTCTCTTGAATAAGTCTTCCACATGTTCACCCTTTACTACAGCTCACTGTCTGAAATTTACGCAAGACCTCACTTGCTCATGCATACCTGGCCTGGTTTCAGAGTTGGAACGCTATTGTTTTGAATTTCCCTCCATTCTATCACCCATCTACAAACAAATGTGACATAAAACTAATGGGCGTCGGGATCTGCTCCTGCTAGCAATCTAGGAGTGACTTCCATCGCCAACATTTCTGGCGTCGTTGCCGGGGACGAAATTGAATATTTTCCCCAGGTTTGAACGACAATGATTAGTTGATTCTGAAGGTGCATCAGATATCAGAACTATTGAGATTGCTACTGTGCACCTGGCGACTCCATTGTGACGATTCCACTGGAGCGAACCCGTTGTTTTAATTGTGGCTTCCAGAGGCAGACATACGTGGTCACATCCACAGCTGCCCTTGGCTACACCTGTAACTGATATAGAGGTGGTTCTCAGAAAAGGAAAGGCCCCTGAAGAAGAAGCTTCTACCGCCGAAACAGGTAATCTGCCATCTCCTTTTGTAAGAACTCCTTTTCCTCCTCCTAAGTTTCTTGATAGACCTCCTTCAAAGGTTTCCCGTTTCCTGAATTTTGGGAGTGTTCCTACTGAGTTTTCCCCTCCCGGTCTGGGATTGGAGGGAGAAATCCTTGTCACTCCCCTCTCCTCTGAAGTTTTTCCTTGGCATAGACCAGGGACTATAGAAGGTTTCCCCGCTCCTACACAAAGAGAAGCACCTGCTGACTTGAGTTCGTTAGCTTTCTCCTTAAATCCTCTCTTGTTTCCCACTCCCATTAAGAACTCATCCCTAGCATCCACGTTCTGAGTTCCTTCTCCTCTGAGTTCCCCTTTACATAATATCCATATGTCCGGAGAAAATCCCCCTATGACCAGGATGGAGTCTATTATAGCCGCTAGGTATTCTCCCCTTGTGTTACCTCAGCCCCTCAATGCCCTCCCAGCAGATGGTTACCTCAAGAAAATACCCAAGTTCACGGGTGAAGGGGACGTAACTGCAGATGAACACCTAGAAGCCTTTTATAGTTTCATAGATGATAATGTCATCATGCATGCAGACGTATGGATGAGGATTTTTGTCCATAGTCTCCAAGGAGAGGCTAGAAAATGGTTCAAGGCCCTGCCTCCCAGATCTATTGATGGGATCGAAGCTTTAGATAGTACCTTTCTGAGAC
>SNQJ01S0072445.1:38015-54288 GCA_010110895.2 Picea sitchensis
TGAGACAGATAAATCCCATGTTGCTACCTGTCATGGAAAAAGAAGTGAAGAAATTGTTAGATGCCCAAATTATTGTCCCCTTGAGATATTCTGAATGGGTGGCCAACTTGGTCCCAGTAAGGAAGAAAAGCGGAGAAATCAGGCTTTGTGTCGATTTCAGGAATCCGAATAGAAGCTCAAAGAAAGACAATTACCCCCTACCTAAGATGGAACATATATTGCAGAGGGTAACTGGTGCATCCAGGATATCCATGATCGATGGGTTTTCTGGCTATAATCAGATATCGGTCATGCCTGAGGACAAGGAGAAGACAACTTTCACCACTCCTTAGGGCATGTTCATGTATGCCAACATGCCATGTGGGTTGATGAATGTAGGAGCAACATTTTAGCGAGCCATGGATATAGCTTTCATCAGAGAAAAAGACCAATTTGTAGTGATCTACCTAGACAACATCACGGTCTTCTCCACGTCTGATAAGGAGCACCACTGCCATTTAAGGAGAGTTTTCTCGAAGTGTCGGAGGTTTGGTCTTTCCATAAACCCTAAGAAGTACATGTTTGCTATGCAGGAAGGGAATTTATTGGGACATATAGTATCGACAGAGGGAGTGAGGATTGATCACAACAGGGTAGAAGCAATTCAGACCCTTTCACTTCCTAGGTCTAAGAAAGAGGTTCAGGCCTTTTGGGGAAAATTAATTTTCTAAGGAGGTTTGTCTCGAATTTTGCCGAGCTAGTGAAACACATCACAGCCATGCTCAGGAAGGGAAATGAAGTGAAATGGACCGCTGAGCCCAGGGCCTCTTTTGACCAAATAAAGAAGGCATTGACTGAGGCACCTGTGCTTATCAGTCCTGACTATTCCAAAGAGTTCCTAATTTTCTCCTTTGCTTCCTTGGATACAGTGGTGGCAGTCTTATTGCAGAAAAATGAGGAAGGGTGTGAGCAGCCCATCACCTTCTTCAGCAGGGCGTTAAGAGACGCAGAGAGCAGATATGAAATAATGGAGAAACATGCTTATGCCTTAGTGAAAGCTCTTAAAGATTTTAGAGTCTATGTCTTGCATTCAAAGGTAAAAACATATGTTCCTTCAGCTTCTGTGAAGGACATCCTTGTGCAGCCCGACGTAGACGGGAAAAGAGGTCGATGGATCGCTAAAATTCTAGAATTTGACTTAGAAATAAAACCCACCAAGTTGGTTAAGGGGCAAGGTTTAGCCAAGCTACTGGCTAAATCCAACTGCGAAGCCTTGGGATTTAGGTTCATCAATACTCGTCTAGGCTCTCAGCAAGCTGAATCGCCCAGCCAAGGCTCTCAAGATGGCTTAACGCTGGCTGAATGTGCCTGGTATCGTGACATTTTGTATTTTTTGCAGGAGTTGAAGCCCCCCGATGGAATGGGAAAAAGTAAATCGAGGGCTCTTAAGATCAAGGCGGTTAGGTATTGCCTCATTGACCAAACCTTGTACTGGAAAGACCCTCTAGGGGTATTTCTGAGATGCCTGGACCTGCAAGAGGCCCAGAAGGTTACGTTTGATTTTCATAACGACCTTTGCGGAGGTCATCATTTCTGGAAGACCACATCCCACAAGATACTTCGAGCTGGGTATTATTGGCCCACTTTGTTCCCCGGTGTTTGCAGGGAGATCAGATCTTGCACCAAATGTCAAAAGGTCTCAGGAAAGCAACAGCTCAAATCACTGCCATTGAAACCCATAGTAGCTTCGGCACCTTTTCAGCAGTGGGGGTTGGACTTCATCGAAGAAATTCATCCTCCCTCAAGTGGTCAGCACAGATGGATCCTGACTGCAACAGATTATTTCACCAAGTGGATAGAAGCTGTCCCCACCAGAAGCACATCACACAAAGTAATTATCAGCTTCCTGGAGGATATCATAGCCCGATTTGGCTGTCCCAACAGGATCGTCACCGACAATGCTACTTCTTTCAAGTCTGAACCTCTGATTAAGTTCTGTGAGCATTTCCAAATCTCACTAATTCACTCCACCCCCTACTATCCCCAGGGAAATGGTTTAGCAGAATCCTCCAAAAAAATCCTAATAAAGATCATCAAAAGATTGTTAGAGGATAACAAAAGAGCCTAGCATTCAAAGTTGAAGTTTGCTCTGTGGGCCGATCGTGTCACAACGAAGAAGTCTTTGGGCACTTCACCGTTTCAACTAGTCTATGGAGCAGAGGTGGTTTTCCCTACTCAGCTCGCCTTACTTGTGGCGAAGTTCTTTCAAGACTATGAGGGAGAACTAGATCATATGATCAGAAGAATTCATCAGATAGTGGAAGTGCAGCAGATCAAAGAACAAGTGAGGGACGCAACTTATAGTCATCAGCAGAAGATCAAGCAGGCTTTTGACAGAAAAGTCATGAAAAAGGAGTTCGATATCGAGGATTTGGTATTTAAGTGGGACGCACCCAGACAGGATAAAGGAAAACACAGCAATTTTGACGCCCTCTGGATTGGCCCCTTCAAAATCTCTGAGATATTCTCCAACAACACATACGGGTTGCAGGATTTGGAGGGTGAAGAGGTTTTCAACAGCCCAGTAAATGGGCATTTTCTGAAAAAATGTTTTATTTGAGCCTTAGATGGCTCCTCTGTTTGTAAATATTGTCTTTAGTTATTTGTTTAGTTTCTTTTTGTATGTTTTCGGCCTAATAAGTGACTCCATAGCCCAATAGCAAGGCACTAAAGCTGCGGAGGGAGTTCTTAGAGCATCGCAGGGACGACTCTATCCCCCATGGAGCCTAATGTTAGCGATATTTCTTGTATCGGGATTAGGTGTACCTAGGTCTGTAGTTTGCACGGGAAGCACCTGAGCATAGCACAAGAGAATTCTATTTTGTAGGAGCAAGTCCAGCGAGCGGGTGAAGTTTTGCCATCAGCGACCGAGATCCATCCATAAAAATAGATCGACGGTCATCAGGTTATCGGGACCGACCAATTTCCCAGGGTTTAGCAAGGGGAAGTGCCATGGGCCAAAGCAAATCTAGACCGTCCGATCCAGCTGGGACAGGTGGCATCCGGTCGGCATATCGGGTATCGAAGTTTCGAGGAGCGGGCACCCCTTGTTTCTTGCATTTTGAAATCCCAAACTCTGAATTTCCGATGGCGCCCAGAATCAAACCCATGGTTCTGGCGCCTGGTAATAAGAGAAAAGGCCTGGAGGAGGGGCGCTTGTGTTTGACATTTGGCCACTCGGGTCCCAAAGCGTCGAAAAGCCATTTCAACCATTCATTTTGGAGGGACGCGTGGCGGCCGTTACGCCCATCGCGACTTTGAAAGAGAAAGGTCTTGATCCTTTCTCATCTGCGAACCCCGAAACACCGACAACACTCTGGCAGATAGGTGTAAGGTCACAGCCCGTTGTCACCCTGGGGAGTAGAAGGGGTTGTACTGGGAAGCCAAAGGCGTCGAATTCAGATTCAAAGCGAGGAAGCACTACATTCTCCGGGTGCCAATTCGACGTGAAATCCCAGTAGCCGCCGGGAATGAATGCAAATAAGAGAGGGTGGTTGAGGCCTCTCCTCAGTCATTTATTGAAGAGTATGGAGGTCCCGATCGAAAATCTACCCGGGAGGGTCCCTTGTACCGATTCTCTTCAGGAAGGCCACGCCGAGTCTTCAACTTTCCAGAGGAACCTACACACGCCAATTCAACATTCAAAGGGCTCAGCTACCCCACGACGTGAACCATGCTAAATTAAAGAAGCATATGACAGGGGGACAAAGGAAAGATTTGATTGAGGAGACATCACCCATTGAAAATTATGAGACACCTCTACTGGGCGAGAGGAAGGAAAGAGTATATGTAGGCATTTTTTCCATTTTGTAATCATCGATGGTTGAGCAGAGCTCCCTACTGTAATGTTTTAACAGCTATTCTAGCTTTCAGTTTATGCATCTATATATGAGATTTCTTGTTTTATGACAGACAGTTCTTCTTACTCCGTCTAATTTTCATCTTGTGCTAAGAGGATTCGTGATTGACTGATTCGTGCGAAGTATTGCAGTTATGATATGATAAAAGATTTATTGTTGCATTGTTGCATTCTCTGGCTTTTTCGTTTGAATGTAAGATGATGTTGCATTTTGACATCTTCTTCCTCAGTCTGTTAGAAACCTGTTGTTTATAACAGACCCCCGCTTTTCTCTTGAATAAGTCTTTCGCTTGTTCACCCTTTACTACAGCTCACTGTCTGAAATTTACGCAAGACCTCACTTTCTCATGCATACCTGGCCTGGTTTTAGAGTTGGAACGCTATTGTTTTGAGTTTCCCTCCATTCGATCACCCATCTACAAACAACCGTGACATAAAACTGATGGGCGTCGGGCTCTACTCCTACTAGAAATCCAGGAGTGACTTCCGTCGCCAACAGGTGGCTTGTTCTATTTCTTCTTGAACACGACGAAGGTGAGCTTTGACCGCATCAGCTAGTCAGTGGAGTTGGGTTGGCTCATATCCCAACTCTTCTTCTCCTGATGGCAGGGGTACAGTGGAAACTGTGTGACTGGACTGAAGGGCCTATTGTACCCCTCAGAGTTCAACCTCAATTCTATCATACATTTCCTCTTTCTTATCTTCTTTCTTCTCCATGATTTCCAGTGAAGCATCATTTAGAGTTGCTATGATGAAGTCAAAATCATTGGCAGTAAGCACAATCTTCATCTTGGTCACTGTGGCTTTCGATTTATTCCGTGAAGAAGGTTTCACGGGAGAAACCTTCCTCTTCTTCAGGGGATAAAGCTTGTCTTAGAGCGGTGTTACTTCTCCTGGCTTCTATTCAACTCCTTTTCCATTTAGTTCTTCTACTTCGTCATCACCCCCTCGGTCAGGTGATACTGAAGCAGTCTTTCCTGAGGCATTGCTTAAATCTTGGACCTCTTCGGTCTTCTTCATTCTGTTGAGCCCAGGTGTATCATGTTNTTATGTGAGATCTCTAAGCTGTTAGGGTCAGACATCTCTGCAGTGTTTATGGGAATAAGGATTTCTACAGACCAGTCCTTAGTGATCTCCTCCAAGTCTTCTTCTGTGAACTTGTAATATGACTGATGTTGCTCCTTATGTTCATCGGCTCACGATGTTATGTAGATGAAGTGTCGATCTGCGTAGAACTTCATCAGGGGTCGGAACCTCTATAGGGTGTTCGGGGTCATGTGAGGTTCAGCTTTGATGGCTCTCTTCAGATGAAGGTAATATGTGTGAAAAACAATGTTCGACTGCCATTGTTTGTTCATATCACTCGAGTACCAGAGTGTGGTGAACTTCGCAGTAAGTGCCTCGAACAGTTCAATATCTGGAAAGGTCACACCTTTCGGCATCTCTCAGGAAACAAAGGTGATGAGGATTAGGAGCCATCTAAAGTGAAACTCGTAGCCCTGATCCTATGCTTCGCGGCAGTCTAGTTCTAGTTGATTAACTAGGTACTTCGGCCAGTTCATCTACATGCCTTCCACGCACTTCCCTATGAGGTCAATGACAAATCCTGTGACCTGCGTAGGTCTCTTTTTCCTTACTAAATTTCCAGCTATTAGTTGGCAGGCTAGGCACACTACGCCATTCTGGATGGAGGCTACCTTGTAGCCTTGCATTCCCTTTTCAACATCTTCGTATGTATCTTTGATCTTCTGTGCTAGCACGCGATCTGTGAGTTTTCTTGGATAGAAATCCTACAGGTTGGGTCCTTGCATACTTAATCCCGTGATCCTATCGATCAACGTCAGATCGACTGTGATATGGTGGTCTAGCCATAACCAGCCACCATGGTAACATCAGAGCAATAACTTGACACAAGCGTTGACTTCCTGGTGCCTTCTGAAGTGTGGGATTTTCATTACATTTAATAGGGTGGACTGCGTGAGATTCATCATCCATGGTTGGGGGATTATCTTGGAGTTCTTCCCTTTTGTCCTGGTCAGGTATTTATATGGGGCGAGCATACTATAATTCTTGTGATCTTCGATGTTGAAGTCACTGAACTTCAACGTTGTGATCTTTTCCTTTTGGGTGCAAACTACGCTTATCCCCTTCGGGAGGTACACAGTAACCATGGAGTACTCGAAATATCTTGGCACACTATCTCGACTCACTGTGTTGACCAGAGGAGGGATGTAATCGAGCAATATGGACAGGATCAGCTTCACATTTGCTAGGTCATCTCTGTGTTTGGTTCTCTTTTCCACTGATGGTCGGGATGATCTAGCTCCGCAAGTAGTCGAGGGAGAGACTTTCACTCCTCTCGTCAATGATGCTTGAATACTTGCAGACATTTCTCTTTCATACATTACTCTTTTAGTCATTAGGTCAATGAGAACTTCTTTGATAATTTTCTCTGTAGCGCTAAGCTTGTCCGACATGCATGCTCGTGGTTGAATATCTTGGGTTCGAAGATGAATTGCTCAATGAAATGAGATGAATGGTAATAGTACAATGATCACTGTGTGAAATCAACTAGTCTGTGAACTCAGATTCACTATTATCAAAAGTGTTCTCGTTGCATGGTTGTTGGCACAGGGGCAGACTTAGGGTTCAATGCTCAAGAGTGCACCAACAAATCCCTAACTACCGGCCCTTTCGGCAACACCTACGAAGAATATGAAGTCTCACCTGAGGTAGAGGCAGGGGTGGTTGCAAGAATTAGGTGTCTGCAACCTTAGCTGGGACACATATCTGTGATTATATATTTTACAGGGCACTTAGCATAGATCATTCATCATTATTTAACCCTTATTATACTTCGCATACAACACAGAGATTTGCGGTGAATACTCAAATATACAGTATTTCAACACTTAACCATAATAACCTAGATCATATCTAGTAGATCAACACTAATCATCCTCATACACATCAGATCTAACAATCATATATATCTAAGAAGCACAGAGCATAAGTGGATATATCAAAGCACATATCATAAGCAAAGATAAACACATTGAACCAAAGCACATAGCATAACACACAAATTTACGTGGTTCACCCCCCCCCCCTAGGGCTATGTCCACAAGATCTTATTCTTTATTATCATCTTCAAGATGTTACAAGCACAAAGCCTCCAAAACCCTTCTTCCCATAGGACAAAAGATCTGTGCAGCTCTCTAGATCCTTCTTCCTTGTGTTACAACACTTATCTTTCTATATCAAGCACACAATAACTTGCACTTAGACTTGCAAGCCTTAAATAGTTCGCAAAAAACACTTATTCGACATCACATAGATGCACTACCAATTGCACTAAGTAATCACATCTACTACTTCTTACATTTCTTATCCTTCTATTTATACATTACAAAAGTGGGCCTAAGCGTGGGTAAACCCACAGGACGACATCCCTTTCCCATTAAATTAACCCAAAACCCTAAAAGGGGCCAAAAAGTGGACCAAGATCCTGTGATATCTGCTTTGCCTGGCGCTCCATCTTTTATGGGTTGTCGAAGTCCCAAAAATGGTCAAATATGGCCAAGTGTTCCTCAAAACTTGGTCAAGGGCCAATAGGCCCCCAACACTCACATATGACTCATCCTAAGTCACTCAGGTCTGACCAATTCTACTTTGAATTCCTCGAGTTGCTTTGACCTGCCGCATTGCTACTGCCTCTTGCTCAGTGAACTCTTGGATGAGTGCCTTGTTCACTGGCCCTTCTAGGCATTTTTTTTCTATATTCACAACCTATTCAAGTTCTACTTCTTGGCTTTCAACTTCAGCGAACAGTTGGCATGCCTTTTCTTGCACTAGTTGAATTCGTTGAGAGACTTCCATTACTTTACTATGAAGCCTGTGAATATGTTGTTGGGTTGTGAATTTCTCTGGAAACCTCTTCATTCTCTCTACGGGTGATAAGGCCTTCAGCTGCACCTGTAGCTTTTCAGCGTCGTACTTCGCCTCTTGGAGCTGCGACTCCAATTTATGCAATTATGGGTTCTCGGTTAGGTTCTCGTAGATTTGCGCACTTCTGCTACTTAACTGTTAGCATTCCTCAGTGAGTGATTTAATCCTTTATATGGTGCTTTAGGTAGTTATTTCTCACTGGTCGTGCACTTCTTATGGGTTCTGTGGTATAGTCTGAAGCTCTAAGTCCATGACTCTTTGTTGCAGTTGTTGAATAACTTCAGCAAGCTTCAGCACTTGGCGTTCTATGGGTTCTTCTACCTTCTGTTCTAAGGCGTTCATAGAGTGAAATGCTATGTTGACTTCTTCTTCAATCCCAATCTGCTTCGTGAGCAGTTTCTTATTCTCTTTTTGGATCTTCGCTCTGTCTTCTTCAAATTTTACTTGGAGAGTGTCCTTCTCTTGTTGCGCAGCTCGGCATTGCTCGATGATTTCCTCCTATGCTTTCTTTAAGGCCTAGGTGGTCTGCATTGTTTCTTCCTGTGCCTTCTGAAGGTGTACTTCGACTATGTCAGCAATCTTGCAGAGTTGAACTGGTTCATTTCCTTCTTCTATTGTTCCTTCTAACAGGGGCACAGAGGAGACTACGTGGCTAGACTGGAGAGCTTGTTGCATTCCTTGGAGCTTGATCTCAATTCTGTTGTACACTGTCTCTTGCTTAGCTTCCTTCTTTTCTGTTATCTGTTCTATAAATTCATTCATAGTTGCGATGAGAAAACTGAAGTCATCTGGAGTGAGTGTGGTCTTTAGCTTAGTCATGGGTGCTTTTGATTTCTTTTGAGAGGAAGGTTCTGGAGGTGAACCCTTCCTTTTCTTTATGATATCTACTTCGTCTCCTGGCCTTTGTTTGACTTCCTATAAGTCTTCGCCATTACCTCCTTACTCTAGTGTAATGGATGTGGTTCTTACATTTATGTTGTCTACATCTTGGATTTCCTCATCCTTCTTTGTGTTCTTTGTTTTCTTTGTCTTACTGGGCCTAGGTGTATTCTATGAAACTTTTGGGTTGTCAATGTCAGACACTTCTGCGGGTTCTGCTGGAATAAGGACTTCCGCTAACCATTCCTTGGTGATTTCCTCCAGGTCTTCTTCTGTCAGCTTATAATAAGACTGAAGATGTTCCTTGTTCTCATCAGTGCATGCTGTAATATATATAAAATGGTGGTCTACACTGAACTTTATCAAAGGTCGAAACCTCTGTAAAGTATTTGGGGTCATGCGATGCTCGAACTGGATGGCAAGCTTCAACTGGATGTAGTAGGTATGAAATACAGCATTGGATTACCACTGATTGTTCATGTCATTCGAGTACCACAGTGTACTGAACTTCGCAGCCAGTGGTTCAAAGGGGTCAATGTTGGGGAAGGTTTCACCTTCCGATAGCTCCCATGCATCGAAAGCTATAAGTATCAAGATCCAGCTAAAATCAAATTCATGCCCCTGATCCTAGGCTTCTCTGTAGTCAATCTCTAGTTGATTCACTAGGTACTTCACCCAATTCATCTGTAGTCCCTCTGCGCACTTCCCTGCGAGGTCGACTACGAAGCCAGATACTTGCATGGGTCGATTCTTGCATACCAACTTCCCTGCGATCAGTTGACAGGAGAGGCACACTATACCACTTTCAATAGAAGCTACCTTGTAGCCTTGCATGCCTTTCTCAAAATCACCATAGGATTCTTTGATCTCTGAGCAAGAGCATGATCCGTGGTCTTTCTAGGATAGTAATTATGGGGATCAGGAACCTACATGCTAAGCCCGGTGATCTGGTTGATCAACGCTAGATCAACTGTTATGCGATGGTTCAACCATAAGTATCCTCCATGGTAACTTACTAGTAGTAGCTTCACACAAGCATTCACCTCCTAGTGTCTGCTGAAGTGTGGTATCTTCATAATGTTGAGAAGAGTAGACTGCATGAGGTTTATCGTCCATTGTTGAGGGATGATCTTCAAAGTCTTTCTATTGGTTCTGGTTAGGTACTTGTATGGGGAAAGTATGCTAAAAACTTTACAATCCCCCAGGTTGAAGTCACTAAACTTCAATGCTGCAATCTTGTCATGATCTGTGTGGACTGCGCGTACTCCTTTTAGTAGGTACTTAGTGATTAGAGTGTACTCAAAGTCTCTAGGCACACTATCTTTGTTTATCACACCGCTCAGAGGTGGTATGTAAGCAGGTAGGATGGATGGAACCAACTTTGTGTTGGCCATATCGTCTTTATGTTTGGTTCTTCTTTCTGTGTTGGATCGGGATGTTCCTGCTCGAGCATTCGATGGGGAGGCTTGCACTCCTCTCGTCAATGATGCCTGTAAACCTGTAGACAATCCTCGCTCCGACATGACTATCTCGTCTCTGAGGATAGCAAGTACCTCTCTTATAGATTCTTCAGTTGCGCTAAATTTGTTGGACATGTATGCTCAGGATCAATATCTCAGGTTCTCAAAGTAACGTAGGGACTGTAGTAATGTAGAGAGTAAGGGCGTAGTAAGCACTGTTCACAATTCAGGTAGTCTATGGACTCAAATTCACAATTAGCAAAAGTGTCTTTTGTGCATGGCGCAATGGATTAAGTAAGTAAATCTGTAATGGATCATTTGCAATGGATATGGGGCTTCCTTAACTCTCGTTATGCCCTTTATGGCGTGGTCTAACAGTCTGGTGATGAGCCATCAATGCTTTTTGATCCATTCGGAGCGGAAGTCGAACAGATATATCGTCCTCCAACGGCTATATTGCTTCTCCATGGTAAAATGACCCATGTCATTGTTATGATATACCGACGAAGCTCTAATTTTGCAAAGTTTCTTTCAGAGAGGTTCCCTCTGGAACCCTCTATAGTCTGTCGATATGAGCTCTCTTTTTACTTATCTTTCTAGCCTTCTTCCCCATGAGCTTTGTCTTGGTAGTAATTTTCTCGTTCTGATTCTTATTTTCCTTGGGCATAGTCACTTCGCGTTGTTGAGCTTATTTACCAAGACTCGGGAGAACTACTTCATCTATATCTGATATAGATACTCCAATCTTCTGTGAGTCCTCTAATTCTTTGACATCTTAGCTTCTAGTGTCAAATATCTTTGATTTATTCTCTTGTTCCTCTATCAACTGCGCGATCCTTCTAGTCATGAAATCTTTTAGCTCTTGTCTCTATTGTTGTAATACCTTTTCTTATTCCTTCTTTCTGGCTTGATCTCTCTCAATCCAAGGTTTTCCAAGTAACATAGTGAACAGGGCATCATCCTCAATAAATTTGATAATCTCAAAATCTTCTTCTATTGAAGTTCCATTGACTATCATAGGTATCTGAGCGATTTTTCCACATAACATCATTAGTTTTCCTCTGAATAGTCCTATTCTCCCCAGTGAGGGAATCATGGCAGGCTTCCCTATAGCTTCCCACGTTCTTTCTGGAATAATGTTCACTTGCATTTCTTCATCAAGAATACAGTCAATGTCGAAGTCCCCTAGTCTTTCTTCGACTTGTTCCTTTTCTTTGAAGATCTCTGGTAATCAGACATCTTTATGTTCCTTTAGGGTTTCTTTCATCTGTATTAATACTTTATTTGATTATTTATAGGGTTATGCTATTTATGGGGCTGTCCTAGGGTTTTCTTCATGCAGATTCATTCTTTCAAGCTTAGCAATCATTCTAGGGAAATCCAATACTTCATGGTCCAAATCTTTGCAACAGAGACAACTGGGTTTTCCACCAGGGCATTCCTTAGCTAGATGGCCTGCTTTTCTACAACTGTAACATAGGGTCAATCCTCTCTTTCTCTTAAATGATCCCCAACTTCTTTTGTACTATGCACCAAGATCGTGGTAGCTAGTCTGCAAAAAATTCTTTCTAGGATCTTGCATCCATTTGTTAGTCCAAACACTCTTTATATGCATAGGTATAACATATATATCATTATTCTTATCAGATCTATTCGTATCAAACTTTATTGCATCTATTAATTCCCTAGGTTTTAAGATAGGACTGAATCTATCAAACATACCTAGATCCATGCTCTAGAAACAAAACAAAATTCACTTATCTTACTTCTACAAAGCACAAAGTTTCCAAATCTAAGAACTTTTAACTATTCTAACCTTTATTAGAGCACGAGGCTTACAGATATTACCTCTTTTTTGCAGATCTTACCTCTTTATTTTAGAGATTCCCACTTTTACTTTTCTTAGAGCACAGAGCGTTCGGATCTCGCTTCTTTTCTTCGAATCTGATCTTCCTTTCTTCAGATATGACCTTATTCCTGGCACAAAGCTTCATAGGTCAAGTAAAAATATGTGCACTAGGGCAATAGATCTGCGCACAAAGATTTCTTTTGCACAAAGTTTCTTCTTCCTCAGTTCCCAGCAATCACAGTTTCAGGTCCCGGCAACGGAACCATTTGTTGGCACAAGGGTAGAGCGAGGGTTCAACGCTCAAGAGTGCACCAACAAAGCCCTAACTACTGGCCCTTTCGGCAACACCTGCGAAGTAGATGAAGTCTCAACCGAGGTAGAGGTAGGGGTGGTTGCAAGACTCGGGTGTCTGCAACCTTAGCTGGGACACAGATATATGATTATATATTTTACAGGGCACTTATCATAGATCATTCATCAGCATTTAACCCTTATTATACTTTGCAAATAGCACAAAGATTTGTGGTGAATACTTAGATCTACAGTATTTTAGCACTTAACCATAATTAACCAGATCATATCCAGTAGATCAGTACTAAGCATCCTCATACACATCAGATCTAACAATCATATATATCTAAGAATCATAGAGCATAAGTGGATATATCAAAGCACGTAGCATAAGCAAAGATAAACACATTGAACCAAAGCATAGAGCATAATAAACAGATTTACGTGGTTCACCCCCCCCTGGGGCTACGTCCACGAGATCTTATTCTTTATTATTGTCTTCAAGCTGTTACAATAACAAATCCTCCAAAACCCTTCTTCGCATAGAACATAAGATCTACACATCTCTCTAGATCCTTCTTCTTACGTTACACCACTTAGCTTTCTATATCAACCACACAGTAACTTGCACTTAGCCTTGCAAGCCTTACACAGTTTGCACAGAGTACTGATTCGACATCACATAGATGCACTACCAATTGCACTAATAAATCACATCTACTACTTCTTACATTGCCTATCCTTCTATTTATACATTACAAAAGTGGGCCTAAGCATGGGTAAACCCACAGGCCAACATCCCTTTCCCATTACATTAACCCAAAACCCTAAAAGGGGCCAAAAAGTAGACCGAGATCCTGTGATATCTGCTTTGCCTAGTGCTCCATCTTTGACAGGCTGTCGAAGTCCCAAAAATGGTCAAATATGACCAAGTGTTCCTCAAAACTTGGCCAAGGGCCAACAGTGCTGCGATGGGATAAATAGATAACTTGGCAATGGATCTCTTGCAATGGGTGAGAAGCCTTCATTAACTCAATTATGTTCGTTATGGCGCGGTCCCAATGGTCTAGTGGAAAAAATTCTAATCATAAATGTCTTTATACCCATTTGGGACATCGGTCTAATGGTTATATTGTCCCCAATGGTTATATTGCATCGCCATGGTGAAGTTTCATGTGACGCAATTCCGATATCCCGACGAAGTTTCAATTTTGCAAAATTTCCTTCTACGAAGTTCCCTCTGGAACCTTCTATAACTTTTCGATTTTAGCTCTCTTCTTGCTTAGTTTTCTAGCCTTCTTTCCAGTGAGCTTCGTCTTAGAATTCATTTTTCCATTCTGATTCGTATCTTCTTTTTCCAGAGTAACTTCACGTTGTTGAGATTCTTTCCTAGAAATCAAGGGTAATACTTCATCTGTATCTAGAATAGGTACTTCAGTCTTCTGCGGGTCTTCTAATGTTCTTCCTACTTTGACATCCAAGTATTTGGTCCTAAGTAGCTTTGATATGTTCTCCTGTTCTTCAATCACGTGTGAAATCCTCCTAGTCATGAAATATTTCAACTCTTGCTTCCTCTTCTCTAAGATTTCTTCTTCTTTCCTTCTGGCTTGATCTCCTTCAATGAAATATTTTCCTAGTAACATAGCAAATGGAGCATTTTTCTCAATAAATTTAACAACTTTGAATTCTTCCTATGTCGAAGTTCCATTGGCACTCATAGATATCTGGATAATTATTCCACATAGGGTTATCATCTTTCCTTTGAATAATCTTATTCCTCCCAATGAAGGAATCATAGCAAGCTCCCCTAAAATTTCCGAAGTTCTTTTTGTCATGATATTCACCTGTGTTTCCTCATCCAAAACACAGTCAATGTCGAAGTCTCTTATTCTTACTTCAATTCATTCTTTTTCTTTGAATATCTTTGATAAGTTGATATGTCGGTGGTCATTCAGGGTTTCTTTCATCTATAGCAATACTTTTTCTGATTCTCTCTAGGGTTCTTCCATAATATTAGTTGCTTGACCTTTATCATGGTCTTCTTGTCTTATATTCATCCTTTCAACCTTAGCAATCATTCTAGGGCAATCCAATACTTCATGGTCCATATCTTTGCAACAGAGGCAACTAGGTCTTATTCCAAGGCATTCCTTAGTAAGATGTTCTGGTTTTCGGCAACTATAACAAAGATTTAATCCTCTCTTTCTCTTAAATGATCCCCAGCCTTTCTTGTGATGCGCGCTAGGATAATGGTAGCTAACCTGCAAAAAATTCTTTCTAGGATCCTGCATCCATTTGTTAGTCCAAACATTCTCTCTATGCATAGGTATAACATATCTTTCACTATTCTTATCATATCTACTCATATCAAATCTTCTTTCATCTATCAGTGCCCTAGTTTTCAAGCTAGGACAAATCTTATCAAACATACCTAGATCCATACTTTAGAAACAAAAATTTCCACTAATCGTATCTTCAGCAGAGCACAAAGCTTCCAGATCTAAAACTTTTCACTATTCTTACCTTTATCAAAGCACAGAGCTTGTAGATCTTACCTCTTTTCTTCAGATCGGACTTATTTTCTTAGCACAAAGCTTCACTGATCGAGTAGAATACTGTGCACTAGAGCGACAAATCTATGGACAGAGCTTTCACAATTTCAGGTCAGATCTTTGCACAAAGCTTCTTCTTCCTCAGTTCCCAGCAATCACATTTTCAAGTCTCGACAATGGAACCATTTTTTGGCATAGGGGCAGACCCAGGGTTTAATGCTACAAAAGTGCACCAACAAAACCCTAACTACCAGCCCTTTCAGCAACACCTTCGCAGCATATGAAGTCTCATCTGAGGTAGAGGCAGGGGTGGTTGCAAGACTCAAATGTTTACATCCTTAGTTGGGACACAGATATGTGATTCTAACACTTAACAGAGCACTCAACAGTTAACATTCACCAATATCCAGTCTCAGTTACAGCGCAATTAAACCCTAATTATAGAGCATTGCAATATTCAACCAGATCTAGCAGATTCAAGCACTAAGCACATGTATATCAGTCAGATCTAACATCCATCCATATTATTAGGCACTAAGCACCAATAGATCATTCATCCATATTAAAGTACTAAGTAAATAAACACATCAATACATCACACAAAGCATAGCAACAAATCATGTACGTGGTTCACCCCCACCTTGGGGCTACGTCCACCAACTCTTCTCTTCTTTATTATCTTCAGTCAAGCCTCTTATAGGCACATAGCATCCAATTTATACTCTGCAGAAGACAGAAGATTTGCGCACACTCCGCCAGATCCTCCTTCTTCTAGCTAGGGTATAGCACAAAATCTTCACACAGTTTCTTACATCTACTTGCACTATCCTTGCAAGCCTCACATAGTATGCACAAAGCACTTACAACTCTAATCACATAGATCTAGCTCTAGCACTTAGCACATTGGCCTACTAGGTCTTATGTTCTCCTTGCTTACATCGCTTAGCTACTTATTTATACATTACAAAATAGGCCTAAACATGGGTAAACCCATGGGCCGACATCCCATACCCATTACATAATACCCAATCCCAAAAAGGGGCCAAGATCCCGCGATCTCCGCTTCGTCTTGCGCTCCGCCTTCGACATCCTATCTAAGTCCCAAAATTAGGTCAAACATGACCAAGAATCCTCAAAACTTGGTCAAGGGTCAAAACTATACAAATGGCCAAAAAATTACAAGGCGCTTTGCACCCACTAGGCGCGCGCGCGCACGCGCACAACATCTTCGTACCTGGTGCGCATATGCGCGGCTGTGGGGTGAAAAATCCGCGCGCCTGCCAAACGGCGCATTTATGAAGCTGGTCGGCCTCCCAACCACTAATGGATCGGATCCCAAGTCGATTTGACACCAAATCCGAGCTCAATCTGCGTGGGGAGGCTGGTCAAAGACCTA